>ML136679.1:0-104719 GCA_003999625.1 Oryzias javanicus
AGACTGTGTAAAAACAAGGACAGAACAAGTAATGAGGTCTCCCATTGAAAAGCATTACCTCCTCTCCTTCGCGAAAGTAGGCCGCCGCTTTCACCGTCACTTCCTGAAACGGCTATCGCCATATTGCAAACCATCATCAGCGATTGGTCCGAGTCTCTGTGAGTCATGGAATCTATAGGAAGTACCTTCAACCAATCTTAGGTGAGTTTATTGTGAGTCTCCGCCTCTTTCCACGCCTCTACCACGAGACAGCAAAGTGTAAACAGCTTCCACTTTAATAACGGTGACTCGAGAGAATTGTACAAGTCATTGTTCAAGCCTTTGAGGGAGAACCATTCCAACATTTGATTCTGCTGTTAACCTTTCCTGCTTCCTCGTCCTGACCGTGGTCTGGGGGGAAACAGGGAGCTGCTGCAGCTCCTCGGATGAACGTCCAAGTGGTTAAACCCGCGGGTGTTTGGTTCTGCAGGCAGATACTCTCACTGTCTGGTTGGAGGCTGGAATCCACCATTTATTTTCACTTTTGTTTTACAGCACATTGCTTTACTCCAACTTTCCCCGAACGCCCGCTCCTTTTCTTTCCGCTCTCATCCTCTCTCTCCAACCCGGTCTCAGTGAAATGCGTCCCTATTCCACGGCTTTGCACCCTCGGAATACCGTGCATAGTATACGCCAAACACGGTTTTTGCGTGCATATGATACGCAGTTGCAGCCCATTCAAAACAACAGGAGCGGCTTTTAGGTTTCGTTTTGATCACGTGGTCGGATGTTTAGGTTTCTCCGGATCACGTGACTGATCACGTGACTTTTGAGTTTCTGTCCGGCACCGTAGATCCACTCTTTTTCTGGTGGAAAATCCCTCAGAATAAAATATTTTGTGGACTAATCTTTATTTTGGTAATATTTCTAGCGAGAAATGTACCCGTCACTATCACGACATGCATTTATTTTGGACATACAGTTCGTAGTTTGTCTGTTTTGCTTGACTTTTCGGGCTCAAAAATCGTAAAGAAGCAACGTCTGGGGTGCACGGAACAATCACGGAACCGGGCGATCAGCAGGATTTGGGACCCGACCCGCATCGGTGCCGGGTCAAGGTTAGAGTTAGGGAAGGTTCGGAGAACCCGCCCGGAACCTTTTTAATCGGGCCCGAATGACTTCTGTAAAGCTAGAACGTGATCACTGCCTGACTACTTCCGGTCCAGGAGACGGTCAAACGTGATCCCGAAACGAAGATTATCAAAATAAAATAATGTTTCTTTAATTTCTGCTAGATCAAAATAAGAAAGAACAAACACAAATGTCGGTTATTTTAACTGTTACAAATTTTTTATTTTTACTGTTAATTATATTAATATTTTTAATTTATAATAATAATAATAATTATTATTATTAGTGGTAGTAGGAAGTAGCAGTATTAATTTATTATTTATTGTTGTTTTTATTACAGTTATACTTTTTAAAAATGTTTGATTTTCCTTCAACCAGAGAGCCACAACCGCTGGTGTCAGTCCAAGACTTTTATTCTGAAGTTTTCCTGCTGTTCATGCATAGACTGAACAGCCCTCCTAAGGTGTCCTCTGTGTGGACATGGGAGCCACATGAACAGACAGAGGTGACCTCCAGGTGCTGCTCTGCTGTCCAACAGCCTTCAGCGACTCTGGCGGCTCCACTGATCCATTTCACTCACCAGCAGCCACCAGCAGGACTTTACTGCCAACAGTGAGGAAGGCCCGGCGAAGGCGGCAGGTGAGGGGCATTCTGGGACGAGTGGATTCCAGCTGGGAAATCTCGGAGATGTCCGTCACAGGAACGTGGGGTCCTCTCCCAGCAGCCTGGACAACAATCAGAACATCAGAACCCTGGTTTCTCTCCTCAGACAGCTCCAGCTGGACTCCCGTTACCTGAAGCCCACGTCTTGGTCCGTTCGGATGATCCACTCCAGAGCCTCAAGAGTCAAGGGACCAAACTCCTGATTCTGTGCCTTCAAAAACACAATCTGTGTCATTTTTCTGATCTCTCTGCAGACTGAGCTGCAGTTAAAGTTTATTTACCCTGAAGAATTTATGATTTTTTTTTATTATTATGTGTGTAGAATATGAATTATATCCCAGATAACTTTGTTCCACTGATAGTTAGTTGGATAAAGCCATTTATTGGCTAAAAAAAATTCCTGTGGCGAGTTCTGGTTCTGTAAAGAAATGACCGCAATGCGCAGTTTCACCACTAGGGGAGTAAAGGACAAGCAGCCGACCCAGGAGAAGATTTATGAACGTTTCTTTGTATTTTGCACAGACAATTGGGAAAATTTTTGTCACACAGGATTTGAATCCTGATATTGACGGCCGAGTGAAGGCCAAACGATGCAGAGAGAAATGGAAGTTAACTCCAAATTCTTCTGTTTGCAAATCTCTGCAAGTTTAAGAAAAGTTTAGATCATTCCTGTTCTATGAAAATGACCAAGAAATCATCATTTCTTCCAGGTTGTGTAAACTTCTGAGCACAACTGTACATTCAGGCTGCCATGGGGGTGCGGTTCACACGTTCATACCTGCAGGTAGGTGGAGGACTGGTTCATGGTCAGACTCCTGTTGGGATGCTGCAGGTCTCCACAGTCATGCTGGCCTGCAATCAAGTCACATCGTCACATCACTTTCAGACATTTTTGTCTTAAATCCTCTCTTCTGGTTTTGGAATGAGTCAGATTCAGTTTGAGACGAGCTTGATGCTTCTTCAGGGACAGAACATGAATAGAGCTTACATCAGCAGATAAACAGGAGAGCAGTGTATAAACTGAGTGTGACATTGTGGTAAGAAGCCTTATCTATTCCAACTACTAAGGATAAATATTGAACCCTTTTCATTTCAGATCAGCTCAAACATCTAGAATCTGCAGAGGTCTTCAGCTCCTCTGAGCTGCTGGTGTGTGGGATGCAGAGAAGATGGTTACCAGCTACGACAGCCAGGTGGTTGTGGAGACTCAGCAGCAGCTTCAGGATGATCTCCTTCTCTACTTCATCCTGCAAACATACATGTGGATGAGTACCGACCGCACAGAGTGTCATTTGACCAGCTGGATGAATCTCAAACCAAACCTCAGCCCTGGCAGAGAGGGAGTTTACTGCTATTTTGCATCATATGTTGCATTTTATAACATTTTTTCTAGAAAAAAGGTTCTGGAGTTTATAATAATTTCCCTTGCATCTTCCATACCAGTCTGCCATGTTTGAGTTTCAGAAATATTTACAATTTACAGAATGAGAGATGAAGCTGGTTTTGGCTCTTTAACAATTTCTGCTTTCTTTTTTTCCAGCTGAGAACAGAAAAACTGAAAGGTGAAGGCCTGTGTGAACATCATGTAGCCCTTGTGCTGTCCTAGGTGTGTTGGGAGTGGGGTCATCTGGACCCCACAAGACAACTTTTTTCAGTTTTGTCTGTGGCAGACATGAAATCCTGTCCACCTTTGTCCACATTTGTCATAAGAGAGAAACAGCCCAATGTAAGGGTCGGGTCATCTGGACCCCATAAGATAGCAGAAGGGTTAAAGACAAACTCCTTAGATTTCTGAAGAAAACACACCAAAGATGTGTCAAAACAAATAAAACATTTTTGATAGCTGGTCTGTGTTGTTCAATGATTTACAAATTATGAACATTAAAAAACAGAGTTTTGTAATAAACAATGTTTAAGTCCTCAGATCAGGAATGTTGGATCATCAGCTACTGTTGACCAGAAAATGTGAACATTTCTGCAGTTTGATGGAACCTATTGACAAACAGCTGAGGCTCACCGGGCTCCTGGCTAGCGTGACGGCTCAAATGAGAGCGCCGCGGTCTTTACATAACTCTGAAAGTTTGAGAGGAAATCCCACTGCAGAAGATCAAGTTCGACCTCTGCGGCGCTGCAAATCCACTTTGTTGAAAAACTTACTGTATAAATGGCAGTTTATCGTGTCACCCACGTCTTAAAGTCAAGGATCCGGCCCTCAGGTAATTCTATCCGGCCCTCCAGATCATTTTATTTTATTGTTATTAATGGTTCGATGTTATCTTGCACTCATTTCTAACTTGTATAATTTTGACAGAATATATTTTTATGTAGTGTAAGATACTGAACGTCATTTAAGGTTTAAGTTGATTTATTTTGGAATATTCCTGCTTTTTTATTATTAATAATCATTTGAAAAAGTTACGGTTTTAAAGAAAAGATTTTGGGACATCAGAGCAAAGATCCAGCCCCTTTTGAAAAATTCATGGATTGTGTTAAAAAAAAAAAAAAAAAAAATAGATTGTAAAGATCTTTTAGAAACCAGACAAGTAAAATCAAACCTTCTCTCCATTTTTAAGCACTGGTGAACTTGTAGGAGGTTGCCACAGATAGTTATCTGGAAGTGGAAACAGGGACGATGACTCTGAAAAACATGCAGACAAATGCATTAGATGTGCAGTAAACTTACCAGAATACTTGGTCATTCAGAAGTTGATTGAAAAGAAGTCAAAATTGCATATGAGGACATTTAAAACTATAAATGATCTTTACATTAACAGGAAAAACATGCAGGTTGAATTTGTCAAATACAGTTTATGAAATTACAATAAATTATATTTAACCAATATTAAAACATCATGATCTAAAGAAGGAATTAGAGGTAGAACTAAACTACATTTATCAATGTCAGTATTGGGTAGTAAAGGGTTATTGTATTTAAATTCATTTTTAGTCATGAAGTAACTTAACAGTATTATAATCTTGATGTTGGGGGGGTTACATCAGTAAACTCACATTTGCTCTTGATGGTTGTTCAAGCTTATTTATAGTCATTTATTTTAGATCTTGCTCTGACTGACTATACTAAATAGTGGATGTAATACAATTCTAAATTTCTCAAATTCAACTTTCAATCTAAACAGAAAAATAAATCAAAGATTAATAACTGCTGATGATAATAGGTCACTCAGACTTGAACGCACATAAAATGCATCCGGGCAAAGCAGCAAAGAGCATCTTGATCACGGGTATAACATACATTTCCATCATTTTTTGGGTTGGTCGCATTTAAAAAGTGTGCGAATAGCAGCCATTTTGGGGGTTTTTAGCTTTTAGATGACTTTGGGCTGGAAAACCGTAAACTACCTGGCAACATCGGGTCCTGCTATTTCACAGCTTAACTGCTGATTTTGCATCATGGCTCCTTTTCTTTTTCTTTTAACAAGTCCTCTCAAAGTACATCAACTGATCGATCTCTTCCTCTGTTAACGAGACGTTCTTTCTAAACCACAGCAGCCACGGTTAGCCAAGCTAGTTAAGCTAGTTAAGCTAGTCCGCCTTTTATTAAAACGAGAAACACTCGCCGTTCACACACTGCCGTAAAAATACGTAAAACCGTGAAACTTTGCGGTCTGTGCAGAAGTGATACAACTAATACGAACATGATAAAACACGTCAAATCAAAGGAAACTTACCAGGAAGTAGTTTCATTTTCAAACCCGAAGTCCGACGACATCTTAATGTGTCACCTTAAAGAGGGACTTGAATCAGTTTTTTGAGAGTGACGTCACCGAAACATCAAAGAGTGACGTCATATGACGTCACCAGAAGAGCTATAAAAGCTCAGCTTCAGATCCAGTTTCTCACAGAGCGTTCAGCGATCAGAGTATCAAGAACGAAGCTCGAGATTAACCTCCAGTTACAAAGAACCTTTATTGTTGCATTGTGATCAGAAGTCAGAATGAGACAAGTAGTGGACCCGTGGACAGGTTCCCCTAAACCAGAAGGTTGGATGGACTGGAATGACCCTGAGGAGAGTAGTTACTCCCCACTTGCAAGTGATGATGAGGACTTTTTTGAGACTCCAAAAAATCCAAAACCACAAAGACGGGAGATGCAGAAAAAACTCAAACCTGCAATCTTCCAGCTAAAGCAGACTCCAGCTGGAAAAGGTTTAAGTTTTGCTCAAGTCACCACCCTTCTATTTATAATGTTGCTCAAATAAAAATGAATCAGAGAAACTGCATCAATCGACTCGTGTCCTCAAATCCTCTCCAGACATAAATAACATTTCCTCTGGATTAATCCAGCCTCCTCTCTACATGATCCTCTATGAATGGACATGTCATTTTTAGTTTCTGCTGGTGGAAACGTGACGTCTCTAATGTGAATGTTCTCTAAATATTAATGAAGAACTCAGATTTGAACATCTCTCAATTTAAAAAGGGGCGGAGACCGCAGAGAACTCTAAGTTTCCTTACACATACTGCATTTCCGAGTCCAAGCCTGGTTCTCTCTCTGCTCCTGGGTTCTTGTCACCCCAGCCGTCACACATTTACTGTGACAGTATAGAAAATGTGTCTGTAGAACTTGTAGATTTTACACAACTACAAGATTTTTACAAACATGCTTTCATTTGCTCTTGATTCACAACAATTTTTCTTCATTAAGTATTAAACATTATTTTAAGCCTTATTTTTGTCTTATGTCCTCCATCAGAAAAATGCAACAAGTACATATTAAAAACAAACATAATTTTCATTGAAGTGGATGTTTATCTAAAATATGAAAACGTTTTATTTATGAAATGTATGAACTGTTTAAATTAGTAACATTAAAAAGAAGCACAAACATCAAGGATTGAAACTACGTTGTATTTACCTTTCAGTTTGTAACTGCATGTCATTGTTTGAACGTGGTGGTGAAGTGAATCTGTTGAAGGAGGAGATCCACTGCTGAGAGAAGAATTGATGTTTTTAGAATATGGTTTATGGAATAGTAGCGACTGTGGTGATGTCATCCATCAGCTGTTAAATATACAATTGTCAGATCTCTAGCGGTTCAGATACCCGATCACCCAGCTGTCAGAAATTAAATCCAGCTATCGCAAATCCAATCCAGAACCCTCAACCATCACACATGTTGGCGGCAAAGAGGAAATAACGTAAAATACATGCGCATGATTAGGGAGTGGTTAGAGAAAGAGGATCGGGTAGCGACAGACTCTGACAGAGATGGAATTATTTTGTTTTTAGATTTTTTCAAAGCTTTTGATAGTTTGGAACATCGAGTTATTTTAATGTCACTCCAGCACTTTGGTTTTGGCCAAAAATGTACAGACACCATTTCAATGTTCTATAAAGACATAACCAGTGCAGTTCTGCTTCCTTCAGGTACCACCAGCAGATTTCCAGTGAACAGAGGAATTAGACAAGGTGACCCAGTCAGTCCACTTCTCTTTATTTCAGCAACAGAAATGTTAACATTATCAATACAAAATGACCAAACAATTAAACTGTTATCTGTGGCAGGAAATGCTCTAAAAATAATCCTGCTGGCTGATGACACAGCCTTACTGTTAAAACAAAAAGAAGAAATCCAAAATGCGATGAAAACTCTCTATTCTCTTAAGCATTAGGTCTAAAAATAAACAAAAACAAATGTGACATAATGACAATTCATGACACCAAAGAAACTCACATGTATAATATCCCAGTAAAAAACAAAATACTTAGGAATAATGACTAATAGAAATTTTAAGGACAGACTGAATACTAATATTCAATCAATAATAGGCAAAAATCAAAAGATCTTAAACAGTTGGTTACAGAGAAACATTTCAATTTTTGGTAGAATTTTATGAACAAAAATGGAGAGCATTTCTAGACTCATCTACCAGCCTTTGCTGTGGCTTTCCCCGACTCTTGCATTGAAAACATCAACAAAATTCAATAGAATTTTATTTGGAATAATAAACAACACCTAATTAGAAAAAATGACAGTTAAACCAATTGAAGAGGGAGGGATGAATGTTACAGATTTTGAGGTGATGAATGGAGTTATTAAATTGTAATGGCTAAAAACCTTTATTAAAAACAAGTATTCTCACTGGTTCTCTAGACCTTCATACTTATTCCACAAAGTTGGAGGCATTGAATTGCTATTAAAATGGGATTTTGATCCAATTAAATTACCAATCAAACTTTCTGAATTTCACAAACAAGTTTTACTTTATTGGAAGTTAATCTACACGCCCTCATACTTCGTCAATCTGGAATAATAGATTTCTTCTGTACAAAAGTAAATCTTTATTTTATAAAACTTGGATGGATAAAGGAATATGGGCCACAGTTCAACTGATGACAAATGATGGTACATTTCTTAATCACATAGAATTTAAAACCAAGTTTCAGTTGGATTGCACAAATAAAGAATATTCAAGAGTCATTGAATCAATCTCTCTATTCTGCCCTCCCTGACCTGGATCCAGTTTGGCAGATAGACGAACAAGTCTCAATGAGAAGCAGGTTTTCAGGTCTTCTGAAGATTTATTTTCCCCTCAAGAAATGTAAAACTGTGAACAGCATACAAAACGACTGTGGGTTAGCATGATTGATTTACACATAGAACTGCTAGCTGCTAACATTCACATGCTCTAGACACATTTTAATAACAAACAAACTCATTCATTTTACTTACAGGCATGGATTCACTGAGCTCCATAGAACAAAAATGAAAGTAAAGTGCAGTTTTGAGATAGTTTCATCCACTGTTTTATAGTCTTCTTTTTACTAAACTTAAAACAGCACACCTGCTCTCATCTAGTGGTCAAACGATGAAACAGCTCAGACTAGAAGACAGAACACTCTCCTAAACTTATTCAGTTGATTAAAGCAAATGTACAACACTCCTTGATTTGACCTCAGCTCCCATCTTTGTTGATTGATAGCATTCTTTTTTGATATAAAGTGCAATAAACATTAAGAACATCCTTGACATACAAACTATTCCCTCTACCTATTAGAAGAAAAACTTTGGCCCTATCTTTTTCAAAAAATAACACTTGTAATATTAGGTCAAATTTATTTTCATTTCCCCTTATTCCAAAAATGAAAGAGGTCCATTTCAAAACAATTAACAATATTTATCCATGTAAAGAATTCCTACATTGAAGATTTACCATTCAAGATAATATATGTCAAATATGTAAAAATGAAATTGAAACCCAAAAGCATCTTTTTATGACTGTAATGTTGTTAATCATTTGTGGGGTGATTTATATACATGGCTTTTAACAGAAAATACTATTCCATTATTTACATATCCTAATGTACAATTTGGTTGTATTGACAAAGAAAATTCAAATTTTGTTCAATAATTTAGTAAATTTTGGTCAGTTTTTTATTGCAGGAGAGAGAATCCCCACTTTATGTTCTTTAAAAACCACTTGCATCTTTTTTTGTAAATCTCTTGAAAAGATAAAAAATAAAAATGCCACAAAACTTTTAGATTGTCTGTTTACCTGGACAGATGAGATTTTTCCTTACCCTTTATTTTATGGATAATCTCGGTTGGAATGTTTTAGATATTGATGCCTCCCAATTTGCTTAAGATTTCTGAGTATAGTTAGAACATTTTATTTCAATGTTATCTACATTTATATTTATTTTCTTACATTTCTTTTTTCTCTCTCTGCTCTTTCATTATGCTTAAATTGAATTCATTTTGTTTTCACATGTATACATATCTGGTAAGACGCTTTGTAATGTCCGATGCCATGCTTTTGTAATGTCTAACTTGTCAATAAAAAAAAAGAAAGAAAAAAAGACTACTGACAGAGAGGAGGGGCCTTTCTGCCTTTTGCTCATTTGACACATGTGAATATGTTTCTTTCTGACATCAGTATAAATGAATGTTGACTGCTGTTGGAGTGTCTGCTATCTGGCTGAGAAATCCTCCTTAAAAACTCTTCTCTTGCTTAGGTTGAGCTGACATGTGGATCAGATCCAGTTCAGATGTAGATCTGCAGCAGGAATGCTTCAGCATTCAATCTCTCTCATCATCTACGATGAACAGACAGAGAGGTCAGCGCTTGACCTCAGGAGGCCTGCAGAGGTGTCTGTGTGCTTTGTGCTGCAGACATGTGGTGTGGAAGCTCAGCTTGTTTTCTCCTTCTCCTCAGGATCCTCCTGGGATGCTGCAGCAGGTGCTGATCTTCTTCTCAAAGCTGCAGCTGCTGAACGTACCTGGATGGGTTTGGGTTTCTGTCATCAGAGCTGCTTTCAACTCATCTGTAGTAATGAGTCACACATTTATGGGAGGGGGGGTCACTCACATGCGGCTGTGTGCTTCAGGTGTGAGCAGGTGGTCTCGGGCTCCACCGCCGTCGTCAGACTGCTTACGTCCTGGCCTCTGTCGGATCAGCTGCTCCACTTCCTGCTCAAGACTCCGCCTCTGATGCCGCTGCAGCGCTGCCACCACATCTCTGATCAGGTGAGAGCCGACAGGTGAAGGTCACACCTGCAAGTATGAAGACAGCCGTCTGAGTGTCCAGCTGAAAGACCTGGACCTGTCTGTGTCCTCAGGTTAGCATGATGTCTCTGTGTTTGGTGGAAGAAGAACAGAAGTGAAGAACAGCTGGAGAAATGACATCTAAAACTACTGTTTAGTAAAGTTGCTTCTGAAAGGCCCAGGATTAAAAGGACTTCAAACAGGTTCATCAATTAGAGGCACATTCAAATCCAATAACAGTCAAGTCCAAATGTACTGGTAGAAACATCTAGTGGTGTCAAATAGTGGCAGATTCAAAGAACAACCAACTCCTACTGGAAACAGAGAACAAAGTCCATGTGAAAAAAGTCCATGAAAACATGAGAGAAAAGAGGGTCCAAGTGCAAACAGTCCCAGTCTGGAACGAGACCTTCCTCCATCACTGTTCCAGACAGTTGGAGCTTCATCACCACACCGAGCTTCTAAAAACACCATTTACATTCAAACACAGTTGAGACACACACATAGAAAATGCTCCCATTGGGTTGAAATGATTGAAACCCGCTCACATTCAATCCAGTGTTCAGCACGCCACCCTGTCCGGAGGGTTCGGGCTGACGACAGCACGACCGATCCTGAACCGAATCATCTTTAAAATGCTACACAAGCTAAACAGGATTAGCGTTGGATTGCTGCTGACAGTTTATGGCAGCTTACGTTTTGGAGCTGGCGTTCAACACACGGCCGCATTCCCGAGGGAGCTCATCAAAGAACGTTTGACTGGCAGCCGGACGGACACACGTGAATGACGGCGGCGTTTCAGCAGGAGCGGCTGCGCATTGCGTCATCGGTGCAAAGGCGGTTTCTGGGTCCTAGTGCCTGACGGGTTACAACCCTCAGTTGCACTAAAAAACAGCAGCAACATCGCAGGAGCTTGGGTGGCATCACGTGACGTCACGTGACGTCACATGACGTCATTTGACGTCACGTGATGCAGCTTGGACACTATAAATAGAAGCACTTTTCTCTGCAACTTCATTGAGATTGTTTCTCTAGAGACAGACACAACACCACAAACACCTGAAGACCTCAGATCCAAAACTCTAAAACCTGAACACCCAAAAACCCAAAGACCTAAAATCCAAAAACCCAAACCTCAAAGACCCAAAAACTCAAAAAACAAAACCCAAAGACCCAAAACCCCAAAAACCCCAACAAACACCCAAAATGTCTGAACATCCCACCAAGCTTTTTGTGGGTGGACTCTGCGCCAGCACAGACGACGACGGGCTTCGCCAGCACTTTGAGCGCTTTGGCGAGCTTATAGACCATGTCGTCATCAAACACAAGACCCAGAAAAGATCTCGCTGCTTTGGTTTTGTGACCTACGCCAAACCGGAGCAGGCCGCCGCAGCCATTGCTGCAGCCCCACACACAGTTGACGGGTACGCGGTGGAAATCAAACGGGCTGTTGCAAAAGAACCACCGTCTAACAAGTCTGAATCTTTGGCCAGTGCTATGGAGAAGAAAATCTTTGTTGGTGGCTTGAAGAACGACATCTTCGAGTTCCACCTCACTCAGTATTTCTCTCAGTATGGTCAAGTGGAGAAGTCTGAAATCATGGTAGATTTGGAGACCGGACAGAACCGAGGATTTGGCTTTGTGCACTTCACAGATCCCGCAGCAGCAGACAAAGCTGCGCTTGTGAAGTTCCACACAGTCAATGAACATCAAGTTGAAGTGAAGAAAGCTTTGACTAAGCAAGAGATAAAGGGAGAAGATGGAACAACTCCAAGAGTCATGGGTGCAAACCAAACTGGCAACGGTGGCAGAAATTATCCCGGAAACAACAGTAACGCGGGATATGACGGCTCACACGGAGCCGGGTATTCCTACCAGGTGAACTATGACTCTGGAAATGGATTTAATGATAACCAGGAATACGGCGGCTCACACACACTCAACGTGAACGCCAGGGAATTTAAACAGGCTTTTGAAAAAGCCCAATGTAACAAGCCTGAACCTCTGACCAATGCCACGGGAAGAAAATATTTGTTGGTGGCTTGAAGAACGACATCTTCGAGTTCCACCTCAACCAATACTTCTCTCAGTATGGTCAAGTGGAGAAGTCTGAAATCATGGTAGACATGGTGACCGGACGGAACCGAGGATTTTGCTTTGTGCACTTCACAGATCCCTCAGCAGTAGACGGCGTTGTGCTTGTTAGGTTCCACACAATCAATGGACACACAGTTGAAGTGAAGAAAGCTTTGACTAAGCAAGAGATGCAGGGAGAAGATGGAACAACGCCGAGAGTCATGGGGGGAAACCAAAATGGGTACGGCGGCGCGCACGGAGCCGGGTATTCCGACCAGGGAAGCTCTTTTGGTGGATACTATGGCTATGGAAATGGCGCCGGATTTAACGGTAACCAGGGATACGGATTCTCACATGGAGCTGGGTTTTCCGACCAGGGAAGCTCTTATGGCGGATACTATAGTTATGGAAATGACGCCAGATTGAATGATAACGGGGGATACAGCAGCCCATACACATGCAGCCGTTGTGGTCATGAAAATCTCTCTGGAGGCTGGAATGTCTACAACGGCTATGGACAGCAGTACTCTGGCTACGGCCCAAACGAGGGTTATTTTGGCAGCCAGAGAACTGCTCCTTACAGCAGAGGCTGCTAGACCCTAGGGACCCTTCCTTTATGAACCCACACGAGGAGAGTGTGGTTGTTTTTTAGAGTTAGAATATTTGTTTGTTTTTTATTTTTATTATTAGATTATTTCTTAGGACTTCTTTTTGTTAGATTGTTTCTCAATTTTTACATGGATTATTCTGTTATGCCTTTTATTGTGAAAATTGTAAATGTAGATGTTAGTTAAAAAAATTCAAAAACAAAAAAAAAAAAAAAAAAAAAAAAAAAAACAACACACAACACACACCACTAACACACATACACCCCCCCACGCATACACACACCACACACACATATATACACACACCACACACACACCCCCACACACACACCATACACACCACACACTCACACCCACCCATTCACACATCAACATATCAGCACATTCTCACACACACACACCCCCACACACACACACACACCCCCTTCGTGAGCCGCCATCTTAACGTGGTGAAGGGGTTTGAGGGCTTGATTGATCCTAGACCCTGTGCTCATTGGGTTGACCTTCTTGTTAGAGTCTCCCATTGCAAACGGCTCTAGGTGACAAGCCGGACTAAGAGCGGTTCAGAAAGTCATCCTGGTAAATGTTACATCTAGGTTAACTTTTTCTTTTCTTTTTTTGCTGGATCTATATCCATTTTACCAAATGCCCTCTACTGGATTAAGGAGACGCGATCACACTCGCCAGACGCTCAAAGCATTGAATGAACGAATCTTTCCTGCTCTAATTAGTCTACTCTGTAGGGCTTTCACAACCAGTCAAGTACTTGTATCTTTTTTCTGTTCTTCTTCTTTTTTTAAGTTTACTAAATACCTGTAGGGTGAGCGGTGATCCTACCTGATCAAGCAAGTTCTGAAGGAAGAGCAAGATGGACGAGACTGCACAGGTCTCCATAGCAAGTCACATGCAGTGACATCAACCATCAACTAGATGCTTGATCATCTATGGCTGAGTTATTAGGAAGACCCGCGTTTAACCTCCAGACTGTGTTTCTTGACCTGCTTTCAAGAGTTCAACAGTGGCGGTCCGTGCAATTCAGAGGTGAGCCTTCAGTCTTCCTCCGTCAAAACCATCCTTGTTAATATGATTAATATTTCTAACACCATACTGTTACTTATGAATATTATTTTACGGAGCAATTCCATCATAAATGGATCATTTAAATAGACTGAATTCACTACAAAGAAACAAACTCTGCAGGTCTCCTCCCACTGCAATAATATCAAATATCAAAGCACAACTGATTGAACTTGAAAATAAGCATTTTTATTTAAACCACTTTTATTAACAGCAAATCCAACTCATTTAAAGATGAACTCCATCCATGAAGGAAGATCAGCAGGAGATTTTCCTGCAAAATCCTGCATGCCGTATGACCGTTCTCATCCGAGACAGATCAGAGCGATGTGCTAAACCGGAGAAGGATGAATGCAACAAGTTGTTCCTGGTGCTCCCAAAATCTCTGGCAGTCAATGAGGGTGATAGACAGATTTTCATGGTATTGAAACCTGGGAAATGAGATCTTCAGAAATTGCCTGCCGGTAAGTCCGCTCCGCTCAGTCTCCAGTCCCCTCAGCTGCAGTGTGGGGGCACCGCAGGGCACAGTGCTGTCTCCTCTTCCCTTATACGTCTGACTGCGACCTGCCACATGCAGAAGTTCTCAGACGATACAGCTATTGTGACCTGCATCAAAGGAGAAGAGGAGAGCCAGTACTGGTGGAGAACCAGCTGCAGCTGAACGTCCAGAAGACCAGAGAGATGGTTCTGGACTTCAGGAGGAAAGCTCCAACACCTCAGCCGGTGCACAAAGAGGGAGACAGCGTGGAGAGGGAACACACAAGTACCTGGAGCTTGGGTTGGACCACAAGCTGGACTGGACAACCAACACAGACCAGCTCTACAAGAAGAGCCAGTCCAGACTGCTCTCATTTAACATCTGCTCAAAGCTGCTGCACATGTTCTATCAGTCGGTGGTGGAGAGTGCTCTCCTCTATGCTGCTGTGTGCTGGAGCAGCACCAGCAAGAAGAACATCTCCCGGCTAAATAAAATCATCAAGAGGGAGAGCTGTGGTGGGACTGAAGCTGGCTCCTGTGGAGGAGATGACAGAGCAGAGAACTTGTTTTTCTGAATGTCAGCAGACGACCAATTTAAAGAATCTATCTAGATCGATGGATCTAAAGCCTCTGACCTCCATCTTTGTCACCTCCAGCTGGCTCTCTGGGAGCTGAGGAGTGCCAGCGGCCTGCAGGACTGTTAAAGAGTAAAACAACTTTCTCGTTTTCCACTTTGACGACTTTTATTCACATTCCTCATCAAACTGACACAACGTCCACAAAACCGGAAGCCCCCACCCTCCCATCACAAAACGACCCTTTCTTTCTGAGTAGAACGCCCCCTAGCTGTGTGGGGTGGTCACCACTGTGACAGGGTTCTCTGATTCAGCTGAAACAGCTGAAGACCGGTCTGAACCATCAGCCTGGAGCTCCCGATGATTCCCTCCCTGTTCTCCACGTAGTCCCCAAGACCAGGGACCAGCGGGTTCTCAGAATCCTCCCGGTTCTCGTCGCTGATGGGTGGAGCCGGCAGAGCTGGCTGCAAATGGCATCCACCAGGCGGCTGGTGTCAGGCCAGTTTGAGGGCCGGCGTTCAGTCCCAAAAGGCAGCTGGAGTTATGTGGAAGAAAAGACAGGATGAAAAAATGAAGCAGATTTCTTAGTAGGTAAAAAACTTCTAGAAACAGCTCTTACCGTTGGAGAGACTCCTTCCCTGGACAGGAAGTGCTCTTCCCCTTCGCGGCCTTGAAACGATCTTTGGGCCGTCTGTCCCGGTGCCTGGTAGGTAGACGACCAGCTGCTCGTCAGACTCTGGGAGGCCTTCCCAGAGAGCAACTATGGTGGGATGGTGAGGGCATGAGTTGCAGAGTGGGCGGGGCAGCAGGCAAGCATACAGGAACTGATCTTAACACGTCGTTTTGAACGGTGACGAGTTCGAGTGACGTTTGGGGTTGTGGGGGAAGGTCTTGTTGGCAGAGTCATTAGGGGAAGGGGAGTAGAGCTGATCGATGAGGGGACAGTGACAGCAGGGGGCGAAGATGAGGGGGGGTCAAACATCCAGAGAAGGGGGAACACGATGATGATGGATAGGAGAAGGAGGAGGCAGGTGATACCTCTCAGAGGCCAGCCAAATTCTCTGAATGGATGCCGGGGGGGATTCTCCATGGTGAGACTCAAGGTTGGAGCTTGGAGCTACTGTTGCAGTGGGACGCTGTTCCACTCCGCACTGTTTCTCCCCGGGGCGATGCAGCTGGACAGACCAGTCCGCTGTTGGTCCGGTGGTGGAACTCTCCTGCAATGCGATGCGTGGATCCATGTAGCCCCTTCAGTGACCTTCACTGCCGTCTGTGTGATCAGGAGGATCTGGTAGGCCCCACCCAGCGGTGACGGTTCCACCTATGCCTTTTGGAGCTCTTCACCAAAACAAAGTCACCGGGGCTGAAAGGGTGGAGCTGACCATCAGCTGACGTGGGAGGGCAGCGGCCACTTGGGATCGGATGTCTGAAAAAGTCTCAGTGAGATTTGTACAATAGGTTAGGACTTACCTTACACACAAGGCCGTCTCTGGGAGTGGAGCTCCTTGGGTCCCTGGTCCCCCTGTAGGAGGAGCTGCAAACAGAATCTCAAATGTCTTAATCCCACCCTGCCCCTGTACGCATGTGCAAGTGCATTAATAAAGGAGAATAGCTTTAGCCAAGAACCAGTTTCTTCACATCACTGATCTAGTTTGTTCTTCAAAGTTCCATTCTCTCGCTCCACAGCTCCTCCACTGGCTGGATGGTACGCATAATTTCAATGAAATCCATCATCACATGTTCAAATGGGACAGTTGGGGGCGGCCTTCTGGTGTTTGATGTCTGTCTGCCTGGATTGTGAGAAGCACAAACCATACATGCTTGTGAAGCCTTTAGTGAACCAGTTCTGTCCGATAGCACTCATCATCCTCCTTTTGACACGTGTCTAAACCATGGGTCAATTTTAGTGAGAAGGAAAGCAGAAGGCAGACAGGGTTCCCATTACTTTCCCATCCAACTCTCAGGCGTATGTGTAGCATCAGCCTGTTTCCAAGAGCGAATGTCAACAGGATGACCAGTGACTGGAGTGCAGAGAGAGAGGAGGGAGCTGAGGGGGAGGAAGGAGAGCAGCTTCTTTGCAGCAGCATCTGCACGGCCGTTACCTATGGAGATGGGATCAGAAGAGTGTGAGCAACACATTTACACACAGCTACCTGTGATGGTAGCAGAAGAGCTTCTAAAAGATCAGAAACAAGATTGTGATGAAGGATGGGTTTCCATCTGATTTCAGAAACCTCTTGGCGCCAAAGAGCGCCAAAATCATGATCGACACCAAACGCATAACGTGAGTCTGTATAGATAGTAGCAGATTTTCCAGCTGCAAGATGACACGCTCGAGTGAGAGCCTCAAGTTCAGCAGCCTGGGCAGAGAAATGACAAGGTAGAGGAGCAGACTCAACAGTTTCATGTGAAGAACAGACCGCATAGGCAGCTCGACAATGACCAGTGTGTGGTCACGGGAGGCGGAGTCATTCTCCTGCTTCAGAGAAACATGACCATGCTCCGCTGCTGACTGAGTGATAGGACATAAACAGTGAAAATAGCATCCATCTTTCCCCCATTTGACGCATAGATCAGCCCATGCGTCATCATCAGAAAGAGCTGAAGGCAGGCATGGCTAAACGCCACGTCTGAACCAGCCAGCAGACATCTGCAGCTTCATCCTGAGAACAGAGGAGCACGTCCAGATAGGAAGTCAGCAGGAAACTGCAGGAGAGATGTGAAAGAGAGAGCACCAACACAAAAAGAGAAAAACGTAAAAACATAAGACATAAGGCTGCTCTGCTGCAGCGTCACCACAAGTATATCCTGTAGAGATGGGATCAGATACATTAGGGTATGTTGAACGTTTTCATCCTAAAACGTCTCCCGAGTTCTGTTTCGTAAAAAGTGGAACAAACCAAAGAGGTCAAATCAACCAATTTATTAGGAGATGAAGAAAACCTGGAGAGCATTTTCTCTGCAGCCATCTCTAATGGCAGCATTGTGTCTGTCCACCATGTGGAAAATGATCTGACCCAACACCCTTTGTCCCTGGGTTTTGCTGGCTTGCAGGGTGGTGTCACCAACACAAACACTTACACATGATAGGGTGTCTTCACCCTAATTTCTGATCAATGTAATGACAGTCTAAGGTTCACTTACCCCACCCTAGCTGCTCTTATCTATTCTTAAACCCACTGAATGGTTAACCAGGCTTTGAAAAGCAGAGTACTGTAACTATTAAAAAGTAAAGACCAATAAGATGCGAGTAAATCAAAACATCAATGATGAAAACATAATCCTTCAGTTAACAGTGCATTCACACACAGGTATCTGTGAGGAAAAGTCATTCAAAAGTCAGATTCAATTAGGATGCAAAATAGACTTTCAGACTTCAGGAAACCACGGTGGCTCCACAGAGCGCTGAAACGGTGAACAACTCTAAAGGCGCGACGAGAACAGTTGCAAACGGTGACGACTGTTCAGACGCAAGACGGCGTGCACGAGTGAACCGACGAGTCCAGCTTCCTACACATGGTGATGAGAGGGCAGAGCGCGGTCTCTGCTGTCTCATGACCCGTGCAGACGGCGAAACCTCAGATACAGGGTCACACAAAAGCAGATTCAACTGCAGATCCACTGGTCTGGATCTGTAGCGGTCGGTCATTGAGATCAAGTCAGGGCGTACAGTCAGGGATAGTCCAGCAGTACAGTCATGAGGGAGACCCTCGTCAGGTGTGGGAGGAATCACTGGTTTAACACCAAACACCTTTTAACAGTACATTTCAGCAGCTCGAGCAAACAGTGAGATACCTGAAGAACCTTAGGGGCTGGAGGAAGGTGGTGCTGGGGTCTGCAGACACAGAGTCGGGAACATCAGAGATCTCTGGAATGTTATCAGAGGACGGAGCGGGGGGGGTTGGGGGCTGACATCAAGATTGCATGCAGGCTTTCTCCAGAGTCCCAGTCTCTCCCCTGATCAGAATGGGATTTGGCGGAGAGATGTGTGGGTCACTGTTCTGGACCAGAAAAACTCAGATTGAGTAGATGTTAGTCAGACAGACAACGTGCAGCACGTCACAGATCAGTTAAGGCTGCAGGTAGACAGATGATCATTTTCTGACATTATCAGCTTACAGAAATCTGATAACATTATATCTATTGTCAGGTCTAAGAGCTGACAAGATTTCTTAAAGTTTATCCACCACTGAGATAATTCAGAAGAGAAGGTGTGAGCAAGCAGTTCACCTTCTGGTGATCGAGCCTAAGATGAGGTCATAGCCCATTAAATTAAAAAGAGTAAATAAATCAACCATTTAATTTGGTACCTAGCAATTAAGATGAATGTATGTTTGGCACTATCACAATGTGTAAAAGAGGAGTGTCTATGGGGGCGGGGCTTCAGATCGCTCACATATCCACCTTATTCCTATGCCCCATGAGCCTTTGCGTGAATTATGGGGGATACTTCCTGTAGACGCCGAAGTAGCATTTATTTACATTACAACTGTAGAATCAACAGTGAAGTTCCTCTTGTTTTGGATCTATAACTACATATATAATGTGGAAACAGCAGCTGTCATGTCTTTAAAGAGGAGACGTAACAATTCCGGTGCCTGTTAAAAATTGAAGGATGACCTTAAAAAATGTCCAAATATAACATATATAGCATTTTTAGCTACTTTCTCAGTTCGGTTGCTGCAAATGGTGAAAGCTCTGAACAATCTTAAAGCTCCGAGACATATCAATACCTTCATACATGATTATTTCTGCTGGAGTTAGCACACAGTGCTGATCAATTGTAACCTTATCGTTTTACGTGCTTGTGTTTACATGATGCCAGAGCCAATGAGGGTGCATCGCGCGGTGTAGCTTAGCCCGTTTCATGTTTTGACAAAGTCAGCTGTGGTTTAAAACATCGGTAATTTTTGAATAGTTAATACCAGGAGATGCAAGCAATCTACACAGGAAAATCGTCCCTGTTCTGTGACGCTGCAAGCAAATTCACCGCGCTGTCAGGTTCTGCAGTACCCGGGCGTCTCTTCTTCTCTGGTGGTCTGGAGTAACCCAAACCAGAATGTTGGATACGGATTTTTCCTCCGTGGGTACTTTTATCCACAAAATGAAACGAACATACATATAAAGTCTTAAGTGGATTCTTAAGATTTACATTTGGAGCCAAATCCTTCTGACTTCATCCGCCCGATGGACGGTAAAATCTGTACCGAGGAGGACAGCTGCACTCCCTCTTCGTCAGCGGCCCATGTTCCACAAGCTCCTTAAGCCACAAATTTAATTTAGTTTGGGTGTTAGAACAACCATGAGCTGCGTAAAGCTATTTTTGAAACTTTTGAGGGATTAAGTAAAACACGCTTCTAAAGTTTCTATACACCGCTAAAGCTAACAAAACCGCCAACTTTCAATGGAAACAAATAGCGCTGTGTGACTTCCGGTTGCTATACCGGAAGTTTCACCCATGACCCGTTTTACATCAGCGGCCCCAGGAATAAGGTGGATAAAGAGCGGCTTTCATTTGTGAAGGGATGCAGTGAGCTGTCTGCAGGTGTCATGGAGGTGAAAGAAAAAAATATATAATTTGAATAATGTCATAATTTAATTTAATATTTTTGGTTTACATTGTGAGGCTCGTCATTACTTTTTTAAAATGTTTTATTTAACAAGTTTTAGTTTCAAGATGACGTCATTATAAAACCACAGAATAGATCCGGAGAGGAAACAGAAGAAAAGCCTTCGACTTCATAAAAAAATAGAAAATCTGAAATTAAACAAAAAAACAATAGTGTTCAAATGGTGGATTTGTGTGTATTATATTTAGCAAAGTTAAGAGAAACTGAAGGCAAAAAAAAAAAAAAAAAAATTCTATCCCTTTTCTGTGGCGAGCTATGGTTCTTTAAAGAAATGACCGTAATGAGCAATTCAGCCACTAGAGGGAGGAAAGGAACCGCAGATCAAGAGATGAACATAAAATAATCTGGTCCTTGCAGTCAGTGACTGCTGCTGCAGGTCATCATAGATACTGTAATAATAATGATGAAAGCTACTACTGTTGAGGATTTTGACTGAGGAAAAAAACAAACACAAACAAAAGCTATAGAAAAAGTTGTAACCTAAGGTTATTTTGGTTTTATGTTATTGGTTCAGTCCATCAGACGGGCTGAATGTGGCCCTGAACCAAAATGAATTTGACACCTCTGGTTTACACAAACGCAATTGCCAATTCTCTCGTACAGAAAAGCGCTTTTGTGGTGATATGAAACACGTTTTGTTAGTAATGTGTTGCATATTGGTGCGTCAGAATCAAATGACTGGTTGATTGTGTAAACCAGAGGTCTGCGACCTTCAGCACTTGAAGAGCCATTTGGGTCAATTTCTCACTAAAAACATCCCAGCAGGAGCAGTAAAGTCTGATTCTCTTCCCACAACCGCTGGTGTCAGTCCAAGACTTTTATTTTGAAGTTTTCCTGCATGTCATAGCATAGACTGAACAGGCCTCCTAAGGTGTCCTCTGTGTGGAGGGAGCCACATGAACAGAGAGGTGACCTCCAGGTGCTGCTCTGCTGTCCAACAGCCTTCAGCGACTCTGTGGCTCTCCACTGATCCATTTCACTCAGCAGCCACCAGCAGGACTTTACTGCAGCCAAGGGAAGGGTGAGCGCCCGGCGAAGGCGGCAGGTGAGGGGCATTCTGGGACGAGGGATTCCAGCTGGGAAATCTCGGAGATGTCCGTCACAGGAACGTGGGGGTCCTCTCCCAGCAGCCTGGACAACAATCAGAACATCAGAACCTGGTTTCTCTCCTCAGACAGCTCCAGCTGGACTCCCGTTACCTGAAGCCCACGTCTTGGTCCGTTCGGATGATCCACTCCAGAGCCTCAAGAGTGAGGCGCCCAAACTCCTGATTCTGCGCCTTCAAAAAACAATCTGTGTCATTTTTCTGATCTCTCTGCAGACTGAGCTGCAGTTAGTTCATTTACCCTGAAGAATTTATGATTTTTTTTATTATTATGTGATATATGCCCAGATAACTTTGTTCCACTGATAGTTAGTGGTTGGATAAAGCCATTTATTATCCAAAAAAAAATTCCTGTGGCGAGTTCTGGTTCTGTAAAGAAATGACCGCAATGCGCAGTTTCACCACTAGGGGAGTAAAGGACAAGCAGCCGACCCAGGAGAAGATTTATGAACGTTTCTTTGTATTTTGCACACAGACAATTGGGAAATTTTTTGTCACACAGGATTTGAATCCTGATATTGACGGCCGAGTGAAGGCCAAATGATGCAGAGAGAAATGGAAGTTAACTCCAAATTCTTCTGTTTGCAAATCTCTGCAAGTTTAAGAAAAGTTTAGATCATTCATGTTCTATGAAAATGATCAAGAAATCATCATTTCTTCCAGGTTGTGTAAACTTCTGAGCACAACTGTACATTCAGGCTGCCATGGGGGTGCGGTTCACACGTTCATACCTGCAGGTAGGTGGAGGACTGGTTCATGGTCAGACTCCTGTTGGGATGCTGCAGGTCTCCACAGTCATGCTGGCCTGCAATCAAGTCACATCGTCACATCACTTTCAGACATTTTTGTCTTCAAATCCTCTCTTCTGGTTTTGGAATGAGTCAGATTCAGTTTGAGTCGAATGCTTTGTGATGGCTGCCTACTGCTGCCACCATGGGCATAGCCTGCCAATGCACTCACACACAGCACATACACCTGAATTTTCTCAATTAAGACACACCATTGTTTGGGTTTACCTGATACTATTTATGAAAAGACAACATTTATTTCAATTTAAAATATACATTTAATTTAATTTGCTTTATTTCAATTTAATTCATTAATTTGTGTGGTTACCCTGCTTGCTGCTGCTGCTGGAACCCATTGCTGCTGCTGCTGCTGCTGCTGCTGCTGCTGCTGCTGCTGCTGCTGCTGCTGGAGATGCCAAGTCAGGCCTGACAACAAAGAACGCAAGCCAGACAGCAGAGGCCTTATATGCAGCAGGACACTAATTGGACTGAACACTGCCCGGGGGAGGAGAAACTATTTTTCTGTTAAACATTTAGTTTACATTCTACTTTATTAGTTTCACTATTTTTCTGTTAGCTTACTTTAGGATGGACAAGTTAATTTTGTGTTGCTGTATTTCTGTAGTTGTCTTAGTTCTTTTTAGTTCCCCCTTGTGTGTGTCTAGTTGGTCTGATCAGCCACTATAAATGTCCCCTTGTGTTTCCAATTAGTTAGGTCAGTTTAAGTTTGTGGTTGGTATGTTTAGTTGATTGATTTTTGTCCTCCTGTTTAAAGCTTCAGTTACGTTTGTTACTTTGACCTCTTTTAAGGGCCCATTTTTGTTCTGCAAAACTTTTTTTTGGAAAATAAATGTAAATATTTTTGATACATTTTTGGCTGTCCTTGCCTTTACTGCTCGGTCCACCACATGCTTCTTCAGGGAATGAACATGAATAGAACTTACATCAGCAGATAAACAGGAGAGCAGTGTATAAACTGAGTGTGACATTGTGGTAAGAAGCCTTATCTATTCCAACTACTAAGGATAAATATTGAACCCTTTTCATTTCAGATCAGCTCAAACATCTAGAATCTGCAGAGGTCTTCAGCTCCTCTGAGCTGCTGGTGTGTGGGATACAGAGAAGATGGTTACCAGCTACGACAGCCAGGTGGTTGTGGAGACTCAGCAGCAGCTTCAGGATGATCTCTTGTTGTCTCTTCATTCTGCAAACATACATGTGGATGAGTACCGACCGCACAGAGTGTCATTTGATCAGCTGGATGAATCTCAAACCAAACCTCAGCCCTGGCAGAGAGGGAGTTTACTGCTATTTTGCATCATATGTTGCATTTTTATAACATTTTTTTCTAGAAAAAAGGTTCTGGAGTTTATAATAATTTCCCTTGCACCTTCCATACCAGTCTGCCATGTTTGAGTTTCAGAAATATTTACAATTTACAGAATGAGAGATGAAGCTGGTTTGTGGCTCTTTAACAATTTCTGCTTTTTTTTCTTTTTTTCCAGCTGAGAACAGAAAAACTGAAAGGTGAAGGCCTGTGTGAACATCATGTAACCCTTGTGCTGTCCTAGGTGTGTTGGGAGTGGGGTCATCTGGACCCCACAAGACAACTTTTTTCAGTTTTGTCTGTGGCAGACATGGAATCCTGTCCATCTTTGTCCACATTTGTCATAAGAGAGAAACAGCCCAATGTAAGGGTCGGGTCATCTGGACCCCATAAGATAGCAGAAGGGTTAAAGACAAACTCCTTAGATTTCTGAAGAAAACGCACTAAAGATGTGTCAAAACAAATAAAACATTTTTGATAGCTGGTCTGTGTTGTTCCATGATTTACAAATTATGAACATTAAAAAACAGAGTTTTGTAATAAACAATGTTTAAGTCCTCAGATCAGGAATGTTGGATCATCAGCTACTGTTGACCAGAAAATGTGAACATTTCTGCAGTTTGATGGAACCTATTGACAAACAGCTGAGGCTCACCGGGCTCCTGGCTAGCGTGACGGCTCCAATGCGAGCGCCGCGGTCTTTACGTAACTCTGAAAGTTTGAGAGGAAATCCACTGCAGAAGATCAAGTTCGACCTCTGCGGCGCTGCAAATCCACTTTGTTGAAAAACTTACTGTATAAATGGCAGTTTATCGTGTCACCCACGTCTTAAAGTCAAGGATCCGGCCCTCAGGTAATTCTATCCGGCCCTCCAGATCATTTTATTTTATTGTTATCAATGGTTCGATGTTATCTTGCACTCATTTCTAACTTGTATAATTTTGACAGAATATATTTTTATGTAGTGTAAGATACTGAACGTCATTTAAGGTTTAAGTTGATTTATTTTGGAATAATATTCCTGCTTTTTTATTATTAATAATCATTTGAAAAAGTTACGGTTTTAAAGAAAAGATTTTGGGACATCAGAGCAAAGATCCAGCCCCTTTTGAAAAATTCATGGATTGTGTTAAAAAAAAAAAAAAAAAAAGATAGATTGTAACGATCTTTTTAGAAACCAGACAAGTAAAATCAAACCTTCTCTCCATTTTAAGCACTGGTGAACTTGTAGAGGTTGCCACAGATAGTTATCTGGAAGTGGAAACAGGACGATGAACTCTGAAAAAAACATGCAGACAAATGCATTAGATGTGCAGTAAACTTACCAGAATACTTGGTCATTCAGAAGTTGATTGAAAAAGAAGTCAAAATTGCATATGAGGACATTTAAAACTAGAAATGATCTTTACATTAACAGGAAAACATGCAGGTTGAATTTGTCAAATACAGTTTATGAAATTACAATAAATTATAATTTAACCAATATTAAAACATCATGATCTAAAGAAGGAATTAGAGGTAGAACTAAACTACATTTATCAATGTCAGTATTGGGTAGTAAAAGGGTTATTGTATTTAAATTCATTTTTAGTCATGAAGTAACTTAACAGTATTATAATCTTGATGTTGGGGGTGTTACATCAGTAAACTCACATTTGCTCTTGATGGTTGTTCAAGTTTATTTGTAGTCATTTATTTTAGATCTTGCTCTGACTGACTATACTAAATAGTGGATGTAATACAATTCTAAATTTCTCAAATTCAACTTTCAATCTAAAGGGAAAAATAAATCAAAGATTAATAACTGCTGATGATAATAGGTCACTCAGACTTGAACGCACATAAAATGCATCCGGGCAAAGCAGCAAAGAGCATCTTGATCACGGGTAAACATACATTTCCATCATTTTTTGGTGTTTGATCGCATTTAAAAAGTGTGCAAATAACAGCCATTTTGGGGGGTTTTTAGCTTTTAGATGACTTTGGGCTGGAAAACCGTAAACTACCTGGCAACATCGGGTCCTGCTATTTCGCAGCTTAACTGCTGATTTTGCATCATGGCTCCTTTTCTTTTTCTTTTAACAAGTCCTCTCAAAGTACATCAACTGATCGATCTCTTCCTCTGTTAACGAGACGTTCTTTCTAAACCACAGTAGCCACGGTTAGCCAAGCTAGTTAAGCTAGTTAAGCTAGTCCGCCTTTTATTAAAACGAGAAACACTCGCCGTTCACACACTGCCGTAAAAATACGTAAAACCGTGAAACTTTGCGGTCTGTGCAGAAGTGATACAACTAATACGAACATGATAAAACACGTCAAATCAAAGGAAACTTACCAGGAAGTAGTTTTATTTTCAAACCCGAAGTCCGACGTGCAGCTTCTCGTAGTGCGGGAAGGAGAAGTAGAGGAAGAGAAAGGAGACGGTCGAAACTGACGCGCATGCGCAAAGGGGAGGGGGCGAGAAAAAAATAAATTTGAATTCATGGATCAGAGGCTCATTGCTATTAAATAATTTTAGTTAGAATGAATGACATCTAAATAATTTTCAAACAAACTACTAAATTAATTACTAAAAAAATTAATTCAATCTTAATGTGTCACCTTAAAGAGGGACTTGAATCAGTTTTTTGAGAGTGACGTCACCGATACATCAAAGAGTGACGTCATATGACGTCACCAGAAGAGCTATAAAAGCTCAGCTTCAGATCCAGTTTCTCACAGAGCGTTCAGCGATCAGAGTATCAAGAACGAAGCTCGAGATTAACCTCCAGTTACAAAGAACCTTTATTGTTGCATTGTGATCAGAAGTCAGAATGAGACAAGTAGTGGACCCGTGGACAGGTTCCCCTAAACCAGAAGGTTGGATGGACTGGAATGACCCTGAGGAGAGTAGTTACTCCCCACTTGCAAGTGATGATGAGGACTTTTTTGAGACTCCAAAAAATCCAAAACCACAAAGACGGGAGTTGCAGAAAAAACTCAAACCTGCAATCTTCCAGCTAAAGCAGACTCCAGCTGGAAAAGGTTTAAGTTTTGCTCAAGTCACCACCCTTCACCTGGCAACAAACGTTCCAGTGAAGCCGGTTTCTGTCCCTGCATCATCCCAACGTGTGGAAGTCAAACCTTTGGAGAAGGAAAAACAAAGTGTGACTCCTCTTGATAAGCCGACTTCCACCTCTGAGTCAACCTCAGCGGCAGATGAAGCTCTTCAAGAGGAGAACGCTGCTCTGAAAAGTGAACTTCAGCACCTGAAGGAGCTTCTCCAGCAGAAAGAGAAGAAGCTGGAGGATGCTACCCTGAAGGTCGATCACTTTATGGAACGCATGGAAGACGAGGCCAAACGTGCCACAAAAGCTAACACCTTTCTGAGGAACCTCAAAGCAAAAAAGAGGCAACTGCAGGAAGAAAAGTCTTCTTTCTTACAAGAAATCTCTCAGTTAAAAGAGGCTCTGCAGCAAAAAGAAGTCTTAGTCGAGAACGTCAATCAGCTGGAAAAGGAAAGACAAGAGTTGGAGAGCAAGAGTTCGTCCTTTATCCGAGAAATCTCTCAGCTAAAGACGGCTCTTGAGCAGCAACAGCAGCAACATCTGGACCTCACCAGTAAAATGTCTCAGCAGGAAACATCCCTGAAAGAAGAGACGGCCAGAGCCAATGATGCAGAGACACGCTTAGCCCACCAGAAGCAAGAAACTGCCAGTACACATGCTTCAATTGTCACTTTAAGAGTGACATTACAGAAACAGAGGGAAGAATCAGAAATGCAGAGGAGCCATTTCCTGAATCAACATCAGCTGGCATTAAAAAACGCACAATGTCAGCTGGAAAAAGAAAGACAAAGAAACACCTTCATCAACCAAGAAATGGCTCGATTAAGAAAAGTTCACGAGGAAAGGGTTGCTGCGTCTCACGTTAGAGAAAGACACTTCTTTGGATTGTTTTCCAATGCCGAAAAGCAGATGGACAAACTCAAAGAAACGATCAGAGGAAAAGACGCCATCATAAATAATCTAAGAATCATGTTGAAAGAGAAGGTGAACCAACAGGAGCAACAGCTTGAGGAGGTCAAAAAGACCTTCTGCAAGAAAAACTCCCACCTGGAATTGAAAATACAACAACTGGAAGAAAATGTTGAAAAAGAGAAAATCCAAACAAATCAAACCAAGCTCAGCTTTGAGCTGGAGGCAGAAGAGTCCAAGAAATTAAGAGCTGCTTTGGCCAAAGTCCAGGAAGAACAAGAAGACCAGAAGCAGCAGAGGGCAACAGAAAAGTCCAGCCTCTTACAAACAATTGTTCACCTGAAGGAAGCTGTGCAGGAGAAAGAGACCATCATCAGCTCTATGGAAGACGCTTTGATGGTCCAACTTGATCAAGTACAGCAGCAGGTGAATGAGATGAAACAGAAGTCGAAGAAGAAAACTGCTGGTCAGAAGTTTCTCAACATATTTAGAAAGGCTGGAAAAAAACCCAAAGTGGACGCCTGACCACAGCAGAGAAAAGGTGGTTTTAGGCGTAAAGCTAACATGTTTCTGCATAACGGCGTCTTGATTGTCCTTTTCATAATCCCTCTTTGAAGTCTAAGATACTTTTTTAAAATGATTTTGTTGTAATTGTTTTATTTGTATTTTATATATTTATAACAAAAAAAAATAGAAAAACAAAAAAAAAACAAAAAACAAAAAAAATTTAAAAACTAAAAAAAAGTTTTTTTAAAAACTAAAAAAGAAAAAAAAAAAAAAAAACAAAAAAAAAATTTAAAAAAAAAAAAAAGTTTTTCTAAAATAAAAAAAGAAACAAAAAAAACAAAAAAATTTAAAAAACTAAAAAAAGTTTTTTAAAAACTAAAAAAGAAACAAAAAAAAAACAAAAAAATTTTAAAAAACAAAAAAAAAATTTTTTATAAAAACCCACCCACCCTCACAACACACACCATACCACCCCACCCACACACCACACACAAACACACACCACACACCACCACCACCGTGAACTGCCGCCTTAACGTGGCGGACGGGTTTGAGTGCTCGATTGATCTCAGGAGCTCAGCTGTTTTGGGCTTTTGCCCTGCTAGGCAGACAGGTCCTGAGAGACGAGCCAGACTAAGAGCAGTTAGAAACAGTTTTATTAACTTTTATGTTATTCATTCACGTTTTATTAACATTTTATTTAACTAGAGCTTTTTTGATTTTTTTTATAAACACATTTTAATATAGAGTAATATACAGTAAAGAGGGCAACATGTAAGAAAAATATAGGGAAAACAAACAAACAAAACAAAAAAAAAATTAAGATTGAGAGGCAATAATGAAACAACTGGGGAAACAACGTAACAACAGAGCAAAGAAAGAAAATGAAAAAAAACATACACATGGATTGACTTGACTCCACAGGTTTTTTATTTGCTCCATATATATTCTTATGTTCTTTTTGTCATGTATATAGTCCATTTTATGAAAAGTTCTTCTTCCATTTGTATCTTATGATTCAACATTTCCATCTTATTTATTTCTTGTTCTATTTCCTCCCATTCCTGTTGTATTGGTGGGTCTGTCTTGTACCAGTTTTTTATAATTGTTTTCTTACAGGCAGCTAGGACGATTTGAATTAAATACTTGTCATTTAAAAAAATATAACTTGATAAATTGCCCAAGTAAAAAAAATATACTTGTTTTCAGTACATTGTAACCCAAGATTGTAATGATGACCTGATGGATGTCTTCCCAGAAAGAACTGATTACAGGGCAAAGCCAGAAATATCAGAATGATCTGCATTAGGTTTTCACATTTTCCACATGAGTTTCCATCCAACTATTAACTAACCAAGCAGAATTACAACCCACAGCGCTGCACTTATTGATAACATATTCACAAACAATATCAAATCTAATAAGAGAAGTGGACTGCTGATCTGTGACATAACAGATCACTTACCTATCTTCACAATGAATGATTATGAAATTCCCAAAATGCCAACTCAAAAATATGTATACAAATAGTTAAGCTCGGATAACGCAATTAATTCACTTAAAAATGATTTAATTGTGCAAAACTGGAACGTGGTGTATAATGTAAAAGATGTAAATCAAGCTTATAACAACTTTTTGAAAATAATCTGTTCATTATATAACAAACATTGTCCAATCAAAAAGTTCAATAAAAGCCATAAATCAATAAAATGTCCTTGGTTAACAAAAGGACTTGAAAAATGCCTGGAAAAGAGAAATATTTCGTATAAGTAATTATCAAAGTAAGCAGTGGAAGCCGAATATAATTATTACATTAATTATATTAATTATAATTAATGAATGCAAACAAATGTACGAACAAAATAATTGATCATAATAAAAGCAATACGAGAGGAACTTGGAAGGTCCTAAATCGATTGATCAAAGATGGAACAAAAGATCAAGTGTACCCTAATTATTTTATAAATAATACTGGTGAAGATTATCATATGAACAACATAGTAAATAACTTGAACTCATTTTTTGTGAATGTTGGGCCTCAGTTAGCGATAAATACTCCAAAGAATGAAGTCAACACCCTGTGGGACCCAACAGAGACAAACATAAATTCTATTTTTCTCTCACCTGCTAGTGAAATGGAATGGAAGTTCAATCTTAAGCAAAAAAACAAGGCATCTACGGACTGGAATGATATAATGATGTATTAAAAAGGTGATAGATTATATTTAAAGCCATTAACTTACATTGTAATCAAATCTGTTGGAATATTTGATTTTCAGAAAGCTTTTGACACAATCAACCATTCTGTTTTACTTAAAAATTAGATAGCTATGGCATCAGGGGGGTAGCATGGAACTGGATTAAAAGTTATTTGACTGATAGACAACGGTTTGTTAAAATGGGGGAATATCAATCAAGACGTGAGGGCATTGTATGTGGTGTCCCTCAAGGCTCAATTTTAGGTCCTAAATTTATTTAACTTTTATATAAACAATATTTTCAATGTTTCAAATTTATTAAAAATAAAACTTTTTGCGGATGATACCAACATATTTTTTTCGAATGTTAACTACAATACTCTAATAAATACAATCAATTATAAACTTAAAAAATTAAATCATGGACGGACATAAAAAAACTATCTCTAAACCTAAAAAAAAATGAAGGCAATTATGTTTGGTAATTCTAAAGATAACTCTGAATTACCAATATATATAGATGATACTATAATAGAAAAGGTACCCCAAATTAAATTCCTTGGCATAATCATTGATAACAAACTAACTTGGAAGCCTCATATTAAACATGTCCAGAGTAAAATATCTAAAACTATTGCAATAATTCATAAAGTTAAATATATTCTGAAGTACAAATCCTTGCATACATTGTACTGTTCATTAATATTCCCACATTTAATATACAGTATGGGGAAATAACTATAAAACAAGACTAAATGGTCTTTTCATCCTTCAAAAACGTCCAATTAGGACAATTCATAAAGCCGGATACTGTGATCATACTAACATGTTATTTCTAAGTTCTAAGGTAATAACATTTTTTGATTTAGTTTATCTGTATACAGCAAAACGTATTTATAAAGCCAACAATAAATTCCTACCACATAATATTCAGAAGCAATTTAAACATTTAAACAGAGGGATGGAGATTATGCACTGAGGGGACATAGTATTTTCAAACAACCAAAAACTCAAAGAGTGAGAAAGAGTTAGTGTGTATCAGTGTGTGGGACAAAACTGTGGAATAGGCTTGAAAAACAATATATATATATATATATATTTGGAGAGAGATTTCTAAAGAACAGACCAGAATATTCTTTGATATGTGACCCAACAAGACATCCTTCCAGAACAAAACAAACAAGCTTTGATTCAGTCATGAATGAAATGATGAGTTTCCTGCCAGAAAACTTTAACTTGAGGACAATACCAAAAAAGATGGAAAACTGTTTTGGGGAAGTACAGAAAAAACTACAAAGTGGGGCTGTCGCTGAGCAACAGGGACTTTCAACTCCCTTCAGAGATTTTCTAGGGGGTTGAGATCTGGAGACTGACTACTCCAGGACCTTGAAATGCTTCTTACGAAGTCACTTCTTTTCTACCCGGACAGTGTGTTTGAGATCACGCTCATGCTAAAAGACTCAGCCACGTTTCATCTCCAATGCTAATAGAACGAGGTTTTCACTCATAATCTGACCATTCATGACCCTATTCATTCTTTCCTTTACACACATCAGTCGTTCTGCGTAAACATGATGCTTCCACCCCCATGTTTTACAGTAGGTATGGTGCTCTTTGGATGCAACTCAGCATTCTTTCTCCTCCAAACACGACAATTCTTACCAAAAAGTTCTGTTTGGTTTCATCTGACCATAGGACATTCTCCTAATCCTCCTCTGGATAGCGTTCTCAGGATTGCTAGCGTAAGTATTGGATGAAAGTCAAAGGAAAAATCCAGTGACGGCTGACTGGAGCACAGAAATGTGAATGGCGGCTGATTTGACTGCAGTCAATGTGAAGGTAGCATCTTCTCTTCTCCAGAAGCTGAACTAGACACGCTAGCCGGACCAGATGAGGGTTTAGTGCATGTGCAGCAGAAAGTAGATGATTGATGAAAAACAGAGTGTGTCCAAGACTGTTTGGTTGAGAGAGATTTAAAAGGAGAAATAAAAAGCAAAGGATTTCTTATTGTATTTGTTCTGTTTTAGAATAAAAATGACACACAGACATGTTACAAAGTGTAAAAAGAGTATTTTCATGGGAGGAGGAGGAAATTTTAGGGACTTGGGAGGATCTTCCACCCCAGTCTCTCAGTATACCCAAACTTGCCCCCCCTCCTGACATTATGTTTGCACCCCAGACCGGGGCTGGCTAGATCCGACAATGCATCAGCATTAAATAGCACTAATTGTGCTGTTCTGGATTCCGTCCCTCGGTGGCGCAGTGGCATAAGTAGTGACCTCCCAGTCAGAAGGTCAGAGGTTCAATTCCAACCTGGGGAAAACTTACATTTCATTTATTTCATCCCAAAACACTTCAATGCACGTATTGAACACGGCTAATTATTATTACAAGCCCCTGAAATTATTATTACAAGCACATTCAATCACACACGCGCAGCTTGGTGACTGTTTGCTATGTCATTCAAATTTTTTTAAACGTCAACAACCACTCCTTCTGTCTTCTCACTTTACAGGCCCTCATCTGTGGACAGCAGATAAAAAAATTGCCGCTGGCACAAATTCATTTACGCTCTCCCGGAGAAATAAACACAATTCAAATCAAACTTTACTTTTAAAGGCAACAATTACGCTTACAACGGATCATATCAAATCTTCTTCATGTTTACATCACTCATTTACAACTACGTATTGCTACAAAATAAACTCATGTCTATCAAGAAAATACATTACAACCATGCTTAAAGAGTTATCCTGATGTCTTTTTATTCATATTTATTGAGTATTTAGCAAAAAGAAAAAGAAAACATTCAACTAAATACCAAAACTACACAGAAAGATTTCAGGTACTGGAATTGAACCCATTTGCTTTTGATTCAAATCAATTCTCTAATCACTAAAGATTTCTTCATCTATGGAGTTTTCACAATCTTTAAACAGGAATCAAGAGTTTGAGCACAACACCATGCTAGTTTGGTATATTTAAGACTACAAAAAGACATTTTTTTAAATGATCAAATTTAAATCAAATTTAAATTATTTAAATTACTAAGAAAGCGTGTTGGCTGTTTAAATATTTTAAAAAGTTTGGAATTTATAAACTGAACTTACATAACCAAATACATAAAAGTGTCAAAAGATACACATAATAAATAATTAAAACAACAAAAAACTCAAAAGAATAAATATCTTAATGTAACATGTTAAATATTATTGTTAAATTCTGTAAAATGTGTATTTGGCACCACCTTGTGGTGGAACCATGTACCTGCACTGCAGTATAAAAACAAAGGATTGTGGGAAATCTTCAGATGAAAGCGGAGATTCCCAGCGAAGTAACGTCAGCATAAATTCTACGTCATGAGCAGAAATAGCATGATTTATTAAAATATTATTACTAATTGTAATGTTGGTTTGGCTGCTGGAGAAAGGGGAATTATGTTTAATCTTAAGTATTTTGGCCATTTTAGTGGCATTTTATCGCTACTTGCTGATCTTTAGATTGGCCGTTGCAGCGGTTTAACCATTAACTTCTTTCTCCAGTAAAAACTACTACGCTCGTGACGGATCAGCTGATGTTCCATTTGTCTTTATTTCTGGCATTGCAGAAAAAAACAAGCACACAACGCAGAGGGTACACAAACAGAACATTAAAATAAGTAAATAAAAAGCAAAAAATATATATAAAAAAAAAGCTAAACCAAATATAAACTTTAAAGCAAAAAAAATAAAATGACTCAAAGTATGTTATAATGAATAAATAAGATGTCTAAAAAACATAAGCACACAGAATGTTGATCCTGATGTCAGCTGTGACGAGGAAGTGACGATCTTCATGGAGCCAACTTCCTCCAAAATCCTGATTCTTTCTCCTTCCAGTTCACCAAAGACTCTTTGATGTTTCTTGACGTTGCTGTGATCAATCCATTCAATCCATTGGTTTGTCAGAGCAGAAAATAATGTAAGCTAACATCCAAATGCTCTTTGATTGATTTACAAGCCTTTCCAAGTGCGGTCAAACGAGCCGCCGTTCACATTTCCGTGGTCACATCAAGAAGCTCCGTGGAGTCTGTTGGAGATTTTCCAGCGTTCTCAGGACTGCTAGCGTAAGCATTGGATGAAAGTGAAAGGAAAAATCCAGTGACGGCTGATTGGAGCACAGAAATGTGAACGGCGGCTGATGTGACTGCAGTCAATGTGAAGGTAGCATCTTCATCTGGTCCGGCATCGCTAGCCGGACCAGATGAGGGTTTAGTGCATGTGTGCAGCAGAAAGGAGATGAGTGATGAAAAACATAGTGTGTCCAAGACTGTTTGGTTGACAGACATTTAAAAGGAGAAATAAAAAGCAAAGGATTTCTTATTGTATTTTGTTCTCTTTTAGAAGAAAAATGACACAGACATGCTACAAAGTGTAAAAAGAGGATTTTCATGGGAGGAATGAATTTTAGGGGCTTGGGAGGATTTTCCACCCCAGTCTCTCAGTATACCCAAACTTGCCCCCCCTCCTGACATTATGTTTGCACCCCAGACCGGGGCTGGCTAGATCCGACAATGCATCAGCATTAAATAGCACTAATTGTGCTTTTCCGGATTCCGTCTCTCCGTGGCGCAGCGGCATAAGTCGGGTACCTCCCAGTCAGAAGGTCAGAGGTTCAATTCCAACCTTCCTAAATCAATTCATCTTCCTAAATCAACACATTTTAATTCCCAAACCACGTACTGATGCATGGTTAAGACCTCCACGTCAATAATTGACGTTTTGGGTGTTGTCGTTTTTTGACGTGCTTGCTGTTCCTAAGTCAGAGTTCCCCAACCTCAGAGCTGCAAACCTGCGGCCCGCCCCTCTTTCACCGCGTGCAGAATCCACTGCTCGCCGCCTGTCGACCATGTGATCCAGAGCAGCCACCGCGGCTGCGTGTGTGTGTCTGCGAATGTTAAGGTGCTCACACCGGCTGCGTCGGCACGCATTCCAGCGGCCACCCCCAATGAAAAGGCAATGCAAACGCACGTAGAAGTCCAAAATTCTGCTCTACACGCCTTTGCATTGACCCCCAACAGAAAGCGGCTGCGCGAATTCCTGCCGGCACACAAGCACCCCCACACTTCTAATGAATGGAAGACACATAGATCAGATTTAATTATTGTGGGGAGCTCTACAAAAAACTACAAAAAATGAAATTCTTCAAAGATTTTCTCTGTTCTGTTCTGTTTCACTCTGGGGGTGTGTCTGGATGACAGCCGCTTCTTCTCTGTGACTGAGTTTGAGTCCTGAGGGGGTGAGGGAGTGTTCTTTTTTTTTATCACTGCCTTGAGAAAAAGAAGTAAAATATGAGTTCAGAAGACCCAAGCAGGCTGTCCCATCTGCCTCCCGGCATGGTGAGCGAGCTCCGCCGAAGTCCGGGAGGCTGGATGCAGCCAGACAACCGCCACGCTGCGACATGACAAAACCGTTCTCATTGGATTAGTATTTTCCCGCTGATGGGGTCAGATGGCGCCGCATGTCGTCAGTTCACCTCAGAGCGTGCTTGAACCATTGAATTAATGTTGAAGCTCTGGCGCTCCGATCCTGTTTGGTGTGAATGCACCTTAAGTGAGCTGCAGCCCGGGGTGTTGTGGAGGCAAAAACTTGATTCTGGGAGGAGTTTTGTGAGTCTGTGGAGAACTATCGGTTGACCTTGAAGAAATTCAGCCTCTCAGGAGGTGAAAGCGGTTTTCTGCAGGCACTGCTTTCAGTGCAGGGGGGGAGCTGTTGACTTTGACTGGGGAAGTTATCGAGCAATGGAAGGAAGCAGAGGAGCAGGACTTTGGGGCGGGGCTATCCATCAACCGAGTCCATCAGCGTGTCTGACATTAAAGTCAAACTTCTTCCTGTTGTAATGTTTTCTCCTGCGGTCAGTGAGCTGCTGTTAGCTCAGCCGTGGTTCTAACATCACTCCTCTTTGTTTTTAATCAGAACTGTGTCTGATCTGAGGGAAAATAAAGGGATAAATGATCAAATTAATGAAAATTTTTACCTAAAATATGAACGTGACTATTGCAACGTGATGTTGTAAAATAAGTTCAACCAGAGATTATTTTTTTAACTTGTTTGCTCTTATTCTGAAAGCTGAACATACATGGCTCATTAACTGCTCTGAACATTTTCACTGAACCAAACTGTTCCTGTTTTTACAATTATCCTCTAAAATATCCAGTTAAAAAACAAGTACATTTATCCTGTGAAGAGATTAAAATGTTTACGGTTAATACAGTGATGTGTGTCTTTGTGAGGGTATTAAATGAAGACGACATGAATTTCTTTCGGCTTTTGTGTTGATCGCACTTAAAACATGTATAAATAACATTAAAGAAAATAGAAAGCTATAGAATAATATCTACTCTAATGAAAGGTTGATATTTTCAATAAAACATCCAAGATTGGAGGATATCAAACATTTATATTTTGATCCAAGTGAGGAAAACCAAAAAAGTTAGGTAGGACATTGATAAAATGAATACTTCAAAAAAAAATGTTGTCACAATCGGTAAGATTACCTTTATTTATTTACGTAATATTGTGTTCAAAAGCGTCCAGGGGCCCGTTTCAAGAAGCAGGTTCGACAAATTTAGAGTTGAAACCTGAACTTCGAGTCACTGGACTCAAAATTCTCAAACTTAGAGTTTTCGGTTTCAGAACAGCTGAAAAAGTTTGATTCAATCAACTTGAAGTTGTTGGAACCAGAATCAGGTGTGAGCATCTCGACCATAAAAAGCCCTGATCAATGGAGCAAAGACAGCACGATTCACCATGGCAACGGGAACAAGCATCCGAGTTACTTCCGGCGACGGAAATTGATAAGTTCCTACAAGCATATGAGACTACCAGAACATTTTCATCAAGATAATAAACCCAGCTGCAGCGGTAAAACAGAGAGAGAAAATATCTGCAGAGTTAATGCATACGTCTACATTTGAATCATTTCAAATAACGAATAAATAATATCAGGAAGGTTATTTTGTCACTTGTAAAGTAAGGAATGGTTCTTGATCTGTTAATAATTTAACCAGTCATCTCCGTAATCGCATGAATGACCGTTTTTATGGGGTAAGATAGATGTCAAAAAGAAACGTATTCATAAATCAAGATGGCGGCGCGCGTAGGTGCAGCCGCTCTCGGCTCCCGACTCAGTGCTTTGTTTTCTATACTTTTTCTTTACTTTTCTCTTGTATTTTTGTCTTTTTGCATTTCGAATCCACACTACACTCGACAGATGCTTTTGGATATCGGAAATCAACAACACTCCGTTGTTTCCAGCGACTTCCACCACAACCACAGCATTCCAAGCTACATAGCGAGGCCACCGGGCTCTCCTTGGATTGTTGTCGGGTCCGGCAGGCGACGCAGACGGAGGAGGGAGAGGAAGCAGAAGCGAGGCTGCCGGTCTGGCGTCGTGCTAAAGCTAAGGAAACAACCACACAAGCCAGCGCTACCAAGCCTGTTCCTCTCAAATGCCAGATCCCTGGTACATAAAATGGACCATCTACGACTGCAGCTGGTCGGAAATCGGCATGTTAACAACTGCTGCGCGCTGATAATCACAGAAACCTGGCTTCACCCGGACATTCCCGACGCTAGCGTGCAGCTTGAGGGCCGCACTCTGCTTCGTGGAGACAGAACGCAGAACTCCGGTAAGAGCAGAGGAGGGGGGCTCTGTGTTTACGTGCATCACAACTGGTGTACCAACGGGACGATTATTGACCAACATTGTTCCCCGGATTTGGAATACATGTCTACGGAAGCGCAGTGCTGCCACCCAGTGAAAAAAAAAACAACCTAATTTTCACGTTATAACGTGAAAATTTTCACGTTATAACATGAAAATTATCACGTTATAACATGAAAATTATCACGTTATAACATGATCATTTTCACGTTATAACGTGATAAAAAAATGAAAAAAAATTTCCTTTAGAAAAGAAAAAAAATTTAAACTTAAAAATAAAATATATATATATATATATTTTCACGTTATAACGGAAGAACGGAAGTGCAGTAAACCAAAGCTGATGACGCAAAATAGCAACAGAGAAAATGGCCAATCTATCGGAGCTGATTAAGTTTTATTTCATGCTTGGAATGAGGCACGGGGAGATTTTGCAGTTATTACACAGCCTGGACGGTATAAAAACAAGCATGCGTACACTGAGAAGAAGGCTAAAAAACATGGGGTTGTACAGGAAGAAGAACGAGTCTGATCCGATTGAGGTGGCAGCGTTTCTCATCGATCAAATGGATGGATACGGGAGGCTCCATGGATACAAGTTACACCACCTGAACTGCATTCAGGCAGGTTATGTTGTCACACAGAGGACTGTGAGACATTTACTGAAATATCTGGACCCTCATGGGATTGAACAAAGACGCCGAAATCGACTGATGCGACGCACGTATGTTAACCCTGGACCAAATTTCATGTGGCATGTTGACTCCTATGATAAACTAAAGCCATTTGGAATCTGTATAAACGGAGCCATCGATGGGTTTTCAAGGGTTATGATTTGGCTTCACGCCTATTCAACAAACAATGATCCCAAAGTCATTGCTGGTTATTTCATGGCAGAAGTTGAAAAGAGGATGGGTACACCTGCCAGGATCCGCTGTGATTTGGGAACCGAAAATGTGACCATAGGAGAGATGCAAAGATTCTTGCGATGGAGTATGAATCACAATGTCAGTAATTGTTTCATTACTGGATCCAGCAATCATAACCAGCGCATTGAAAGTTGGTGGGCCTTCCTGAGACGTCATCATGCACAGCACTGGATAAATCATTTTCAGGAGCTGAAGGACAGTGACCGTTTCTCTGGATCGTTCCTGGACAAGCAGCTCATTCTGTTTACTTGCCTGAACATCATTGAGGTAAGTCACCAGGTTTATATCTTTGAGTTAAATAAATGTTTATTAGTGTGTACATTCTTATCAGAATCAGAAAAATGTATTCAAATATGTGTGAACATGTTACAACATTAGGAAAGGAAGTAAATAATAAAAATAACAATATAAAAAGCATGGGATAAATAGATTTATACATGCATATGTGCATGTGATGATCAGTTTAAAATCAGATGGGTGTAAAAACACATCACAGGATATATGAAAATATCTGATCCTGGTTCATATTAACTTTCTGTCTCATGCTGGATTGCATATAACATGTCCCAATGTTAGACTTGATGAATCTTATTCTTTTGACTGTCACTATGTGGTGATTTTGGATAACATATCATCAATAAGAAAGGTGTGCTTTATTTGATTGTGTTTTTGATATTGTTTGTTTATTTGCAAATATTTTACAGAAAGAGCTACAGCTAGTTGCACATTTGTGGAACACCCACATCATCCGCAGAAGCAGAAATGCAGTTGCTCCAAGTGGACGTCCAATTCTCATGTACACCATTCCTCATCTCTTTGGAGGACGGGATCATCTGAAAGAAGTTCCTCAGGAGGCAGTGGAAATTTGCAAGAGGGAGTGCTTACAGAGAGGACCTTTTACCTGCGATGAAACAATTTTCAGCTTGTGTTGTCTCATAATGTCAGAGAACTTCTTACTCCCACCAAGCACAGCAGATGAATCCGTTGAACTCTATCTCTTCTTGAGAGCCTACATTCTGAAGGACTTGGGAATTTAAGAAACTCTTGACATTGAAATTTTTGACAGAATTATTTTGGGACAAATATTTTATTTGGCTGGTTGATTATACAAAGAAAAGCACATCATTTAACTCCTCAATTAAAGCAACTGAAGGTCTAAATATATGTAACGAAATCTATTTTTTTCAAAACAATGGTCATGAAAAATGTCCTTGCTGCTACTTTGTCACTAATTTGTCTTGAAACCAAAGATCTTTAGCTGCAATTAAATAGTTTTTTTTTTTAAGAATGTTGCTTGAAATGTATTTATTTTTCTTTCTTTTGAGTAAGATGTCATCGTTTGCCCAGGGCTGGGACTCTTTTCTTTCTGTCTCCTTCCTTCCTCGCTTCAGCCTGAGGTTCCTCTTCTCAGTCTCTCCACCCTCATCTTGGCAGATCTTCGCGGTGCTTGCTGTTGGGAGTGGCTCTGGCTGCTTCAAGCAGGTGTTGGCACTCACCTCAAGTCAGCTGTTCAACTCCATCATTCAGCACCAGTTTGTTGCTTACCTTGGGTATTGAACCTGGCTGTTTAAAATGCATGCTAAGAACACAGATTATTTCAAGTTTTCAGCCCCTGACCTGTTTCTTGTCTGCAGAATTACCTACTGCGGGCGCCGACAATCAACCATCTCCAGACTTCCCGCTTCATCTCTGCGCTCCTTGGTCTTGGTCTCTCCACCAACCCACTCTGCACACAGACTGCCATTCCAGTTCTCTCCAGTCAACTGCTCAACCTCCAATAAACAGTCGTATCATTAATCGGACTTGTGTGCATGATTTTTCGGGTTCCAACACTTGGGTCTTTCTTGTCTCTTGGAATCATGACATAAGAAATGATAAGTCATTTAATAAGGTTACAGGTCTCACAATGAAAGAGAAAACTAATTAAGGCTGTTTGCATGGATCGTTAAGAAAAAATTTTTCATTTTTTTCATAGTATTTTGATAGGCATTTATGGTGGTGCTTTGTTATTAGACAGAGGAGAAATTTGGTCCTCTTTTGTATTCCAAATTACACCAGAGAAATAAATTATTTGATTATTAAAATGCACAGAAAATAGATTAGTAAAAAGAAAACAGATGCCACCTTCTGGCTTTTCACAGCAGCATTTTTTGTTAGTGTCAACATCTGCACCATATCTATTTCTGCAGCATTTTCTTTAACAGCTTACCCCACAAATTCACAAAATCTCGTTGCCACTGCTTTGAATCTGGCAGCAGATACTTAGCAACTGCAATTGATCCTTGAACAGTTTCATGTGAATTGGTACTTTAAAAAAAATAAGAAATGTAATAATAAATACATGCTCTTAGATATTAACATCTCCTTTATTTGTTTGCAAAGAGAAAAAAGCATGAACTTTGGATAAAAGTTAAAAAACAAATATATGCCAGTGTCCAGTATATTTTTTCAAATCAACTATTATAACAATCAACACACTGACATATCAAAATAGTTTTCTCAAAATATGTTATCCAACAAATGACTGTTGAAAAGGGAAAAAAAAACACTTAAAATGGATATTAACTAAACCATGAATTCTTAAAATATATTACGTAACAGAAATTTTGTATCCCATAGCCGTTGAAACAGCTGATATTTTATCAGAACCTTGTAACTATAAACACTGTGTACAGTATACAAAATAAGAACTGATTAGACATTCTTAGCTAACATTCCAACCAGTTAAACTTTGAATACATAAACTTATGAAATAAATTTGGCTTAATCACTGGAAAATTATGTGATTTTTGAAATGAGAAATGAAATAAAGAAATACATTCAAAAGCCTATTTTGGGTCACAAGTGAATCTAAACATGAAATTTTTCTTCCAAATTTCAGATGATCTCAAAAATTATTCAGCTTATCATCATACCTGCAATCTGTCCGTTCTAAGATGGATTCAATCAAGCTATGCTGAATTCATAAGAGCTTTTAGCAGCCAAAACATTGTCCAGTTCATTTCGTAGTTCTAGGTAGGAAGTGTATGTCCAAGGAAGTTCAAGAACAGGACCACATGTGTGTGCCACGGGTCGTCGTGCCAGTCCATCCATAGAGAGAAACCGAAACTTGTCAACACAGGATGACAAGAGAAACCTAAACATTCTTCTGAGGCCTATTTCATCAAGTCCCCGGATGTACTGTTGAAGAAATCTGAAGCTCTGTTTCTCTGCTTGAGAACTGGGAGATGAAGTAAGCAACTTCAAGAGCTTTTTTATTGTTGGCTTTTTATCTTCATACATTTGAAGGACATGCTGTGGACTTTCAAAAGCTTCTTTTAGGATGTGACTTGAAACAGAGGACATTTTCTCTGCAGCATATGCTGGCTTTTGGATCAACTGTTTGTGTGCAACTTTGAGAAGAATACTTTTTAAGTTTTCTTTGTTTGGAAGCACTGACACATCCAGGCGGTCCATCAGATCGAGGAGTTCATCTGAGTCTTCATCTGAAAGATCTTTATTTAGAGCCAATGTTATCAGATCCCTATCTGATTGAGTCATGTAATAAAGAAGACTTTCAAACAGCATGTCATCAGAAACCTGGCTTTCACCAAAGATGAGTGCCACTGTGAACACAGGGGCAAGGCGACAAGGGAAATATCCATGGTCCTGAAATCCCTTTGCCAAAATTCTACCCATGGATTGCCATTCTTCTTCCTGCCATTTAGGAGACAATGACGGCACCCTGAACTCCTCTCCTTCAGCTGTGTTGTCAATAAACTCTGACCAAAATGCTGCATACACATCCCTTGATACACCATCTGCATCAGCTCCCCTTTCATCAATGTAGGTGTATTTTAGAGGGAGTGTGAGGAGTGCTGGATCTTTGAATTGGGTGATCATCTCCTCCAGAATATTAACCCTGTGAAGTTTGATGGTTACACTGACGATATGTGATGCTGCAGAGCTCGAATCCTCACGGGTTAAAGATGAATCTGAAAAAATTGCTTCTGTGTTTGTTGGAGGAAGTGTAACGGATGTGATGACCAGATCCTCTCCTTCCAGCATCAGGTATGGCTCCTCTATTAGAGTGTCATCAAGTTGACAAGCTAGAGGTTCTCCATGGTAGGGGCCAAACATCACTTCAGATGTGTCTGATAATCTGTCTTCATTAGCATTCCCAAAATCAGACGACAAGTCCACAACAGCTTGAACAGTTTCCTCATTTCCTTGATGTGGGTCAGTCATCTGTGTAGTATTATTTATGGGGGATTTCCCTCCATCATCTTCATCACTGCAACATCGTGTGCTCAAGTAAAATCTCAGAACTCCCATTTTTAGTACTGAGTAGAGTTCTCCAACTGTGACATTATCATCAAATACAGCCTCTTCCTGATAGTCCAATATATCCTGACTTAAGACCTCCCATATTCCAAATTTGCTTTCACCATTTGGAAAGAAAAGATCCTTAGCATACAGTAAAATGTCAGCCTTCATGGTGTCTTTAGGCACATCTAAGATCCTTGTTCCTCCACCTCTGCGCTTTCTCACTTGTTTACCCTCATGGATCCACCCTAACTCAATTTTTCGAGTCTTTTTCTCTGCCCATTTGTTATTTGCATATTTTCTTTTTCTCTTTGAAGTAAATGTCTCCTCGTTATCAGGACTCTTATCTCTATTTATGCCCATTTTCTCCTTCAGTTTTTCAAGTAATGAGTATTTTGTTGATTCCTTAGTACTTGCACTGTTGTTTTCCAAGCAGAATCGTCTTGCAGCAATCCGATCCCCATATTGTGGGATGTAAGTAGACAGGGTCTTGTCATCCATCAACTCAATCACCATGGGATCAATCTGTGATAAAAACAGAATATTGTAAAGAAACACAAAAAAATTAGCAGTGACATCATACGACTGAATATATTAATGATAAATCAGTTTAAAACTATGTACTTTTCACATGTGTCTTGTTTCTTGTTTATTGTGTGTGTTTAAATTATATCATTAGAGTCAGCCTTCAATATGAAACATTATATACTCTATGAGAGAAACATTAACCCCGTTCTCTCTTTGGGGTCAAGATGACCCCGGCCTTACATTAATGTGTTATCCCTCTGAAATGTGAATGAAGGCGGATAGGATTTCATGTCTGCCATTGACACCAATGAGAATCAAAAATTATTGAAAAAAAAAGTTCAATGCGCTGTCTTGTGGGGTCACTGGAATCAACATACACAATGCTTAATCTTTCAGATGCGCAATGCACAAAGGGTTGAACTCAGTGGCTCAAAATCAACAGAGGAAAAAAAATACAAATTTTTGTACTTTGTTACAAGCCCATGTCTATGGTTTGAGTTGGAAGTGCTCTTCCTGTAAATTGTGTTTAATTCTGGATTTTTTACATGTTTTTTTAATACTTGGTTGGATCAAATTTCCTGCATTGTTCCAGAATGAATTGATATTAATATTAATATGCATTTTCCTTGTTATAAAGCACTTTAATGTTGAAATTCAACATCAAATGTTGACTAAACTTTTCTGGAAAATCATCCAGAAATGCCTACTACAAATATGTTCATATCACTTTAAAAAGCATGCTGATTTATTTTAAGATACTATAATAATGCTAGATTTAATTTAGATGTTCTCATTTCAAAGTGCTATAATTTTGGAATTACACAAGATGTTTATGAGATTTCATAAACTAAATTTTCAGTATCAACTAGAGATCGTTTACTGTTAGTATGACCACTAATAACTAATGATACATTTCTCTTTAGGATGTCCATGTGTACTGACAGTAGAGTGACCTGTTCGTGGTTCCCCCCGGTACTTGTAGGCCATTATCGCATGCGCGCTGAATTTGAGTTCTTTTTCCATGTAAAATCTGGTTTTACATACGTATTTCAACGTGATTCAACCAACGGTTCTTTCCTTACGCTAGAACAAAAACTAACAGACTGATTGCTTTTAACGTGATGCACTTTTGAGCATTTACATTTTACAAATGTTCGTATAAAGACCACACTCACCCGTTCTTCAAGCATCCGTGAGAGACAGTCTTCAGGGACCCCACGATTCCGTAGAAATCTCAATAGTGGGGTATCCGTGTTTCTTGCCATGTTGTCTCCGGTCTCCGACCCGACGGGGGCTTATTTACGGAAGTGCAGTGCTGCGCGTAAAAAAAAAAATGTTTTTTTTTTTTTAGTTAAAAAAAACTTTTTTATTTTTATTTTTTTTTATCACGTTAAAACATGAAAATAATTTTCATGTTATAACATGATAATTTTCACGTTATAATGTGATACTTTTCACGTTGTAACGTGAAAATTAGGTTGTTTTTTTTTTCACTGGGTGGCAGCACTGCGCTTCCGTACATGTCCGTTAGATGTCGGCCGTTTTTTTTACCGAGAGAGCTGACTGTAGTGATCATCACGGCCGTGTACATCCCGCCGGACGCGGGAGTAAACATCGCGCTCTCTCTCCTGCTGAACGCCGTTAACAAACAGCAGCGGGCTCACCCCGACGGCGTTCATATCATAGCGGGAGACTTTACTAAGGCTAACTTAAAGACAGTTCTCCCAAAGTTCTACCAGCCTGTGAAGTGTTCTACAAGGGGGGAGAACACTTTGGATCACGTTTACAGCAACATCAAGCATGCTTACAAAGCCACCCCCCTCCCCCACCTCGGACAATCAGACCATCTTTCCCTCCTGCTCTTCCCGGCCTACACCCCCCGCAGACGCCAGTCAAGGCCCACCACAAAGACCATCACAACGTGGCCTAATGATGCTCTGCCCATGCTGCAGGACTGCTTCCTGGAAACGGACTGGAACTTATTTCACCAACAAGAGCTGGAGCCACTCACAGGAACAGTGCTGGACTATATACAGTTCTGCATTGGGAATGTGACGGTGGACAAAACCATTCGGGTTTTTCCAAACCAGAAACCCTGGATGACCAGTCAAGTCCGCACACTCCTCAGAGCACGCGACACCGCCTTCAGGTCAGGTGACAGAGCACTATACAGTGCTGCTCGAGCTGACCTGAGAAGAGGAATTAAAAATGCCAAAGCAGACCACAGGATGCGGATAGAGACCAATCTCTCAAGCAACAACTCACGGGAGGTCTGGCGAGGCATCCAGGACATCACCAATTTCAGAGGAAGTGAGGTGTGTACAGCAGCTCCAGATGCTGCACAAGCAGAGGAGCTGAACCGCTTCTTTGCTCGTTTTGGACTCACACAACAAGATCACTCTGCTCCAGCACCACCCCCAACCCCCAGCACACCTCCACTCACTGTGCAGGAGCACGATGTCAGACGGGTGCTCCAAACAGTGAACCCAAAGAAGGCTGCTGGTCCCGATGGAGTACCAGGCAAAGTGCTTCAGGCGTGTGCCCACCAGCTCGCCCCCACCTTCACAAAGATCTTCAACCTCTCCCTGGCTCAGGCAGAGATCCCATCCTGCCTGAAATCTGCAACAATGATCCCTGTTCCAAAGAAGTCTCCGACCACCAACCTAAATGACTACCGTCCAGTGGCCCTCACCCCGGTTATAATGAAGTGTTTTGAACGGCTCGTCCTTCAACACATCAAAGATCATCTCCCCACAGACCTGGACCCCCATCAGTTTGCATACCGAGCAAACAGATCCACAGAGGACGCCATTGCTGTAGCTCTTCACTCCACACTGAGCCACCTGGAGCAGCAGCAGAGCTATGCTCGGATGCTCTTCGTGGATTACAGTTCAGCATTCAATACAATAATCCCGGACAGACTCTGTGAGAAACTAGCCACTCTTGGCATCCTCCCCCCACATGCAACTGGATCTACAACTTCCTCTCAGACCGCTCACAGGCTGTGAGACTCGGCCCCCACCTCTCCTCCACCTGCACTCTCAGCATCGGCTCCCCTCAGGGATGTGTGCTGAGCCCTCTGCTGTACTGCCTCTACACCAGGGGTCTCAAACTCGCAGCCCGCGGGCAATCTGCGGCCCGCGGGATGATAATTTGCGGCCCCCGTCTTCATATGAAAGATTACTGTTAGTGCGGCCCACAAGGCGGATATGAATGACAGTTGTTGTGTGCAGAGCTGAACGAACCAATCACGGTAAGGTATATGGCTCTGGAGGGCGGGACATCGGCGGGCTGTCCGAGCCTCCTCACTCTTTAATTCATTCCTCCAATCAGCTGGGTGGAGGAGGAGCCATGAAGCTGCTGGAAGTGCTTTCTCACTGAACGGGATTCGCGGCCCCGCTCTTCTTTCGCCACGTGACAACACGTGAACACAGCCTGCCGCTTGTCAAAAAGCGTGTTCCACGCGATTATCCCGCGCACACATCAAACATTCCATGCAGACAAATCAGACCCTCGCGAGCGCTTTTTCCTCCTCCACGATCAGAAAAAGTCCTCGCGAGAGAGACTGACTACTTCCGCGTGCGTGAGTGATGCCCGCGAGCGAGCAGAATCTTCAAAGGTGCTTCCACACCGGCCGCATGTCTGCGGGTTTATGAACGCACGCTCAGCAGGTGGTATCCACACCGGAGCAGCGCGGTCACGCACGCAGCAGTAGAGAGGAGATTCTTCTTCTATGGTGTTTATCATTAGCGCTGCTGCGACTGTGCGTGAAATATTGAACTGGGTTGAAGACTCAGCGCGTGCCCGATTTATGCGTAGAGCTTGAGACCAGATTTAAAAACTTGCAGGAATTCTGGTGTGCGGCGTTTGCATTGAGCTTTCAGTGAGCGCGCTGCTCTCAGCTCAGAAAAGGAGGTTCTGTAAGTACAGACATAGAAACTGAATAAAAATAGTTTTCTCTTGTCCAGTGTTTCTCAGGTATTTTCTCTTAGACACATCCCCCCCCCCCCAGCTGCAAACAACATTAGTAATGATGTAGTAGTTAATTTGCTCAAATTAAACATATATCTCCTCAAAATATCATACTCTTATTATCATTAAAGAATAATAATAATAAAAAAAACTTCTAAATAATCAGTTTTATTAATTGTTCTTTTTTTTTTTTTTTGAATACTTCCAAAACTTCCAGACAAAGTACAAACAAGTCTTTCCTTGTTTCTCTCCACAGTAGTGATGGAATTCTGTCTTTTCTCAGAGATTCAGTTCTTTCGCATTGGTTCACTGTAAATTGAGTTTTAGGTTGTTTTTGCAATATTTAATTTATCATCAACTACTATGTAGGATTATGCACAATATTCATCTCTAATGTAAACATGTTTTTATTCGCATTCCCTCCAGGGGGCGCGCCCCATCATTTGAGAAACACTGTCAGTCAATATGTGGTTTCTGCAGTCGTCTGTGTCTGCTGTATGGTCATTCTTATTATTTTAATTAATAAAAATTGATTTTCTAATTCATTTTTTAAAATTAATTTAATTCATTCATTATTTTGTGTTAAAAATAAAGATATTTGAGAACATTGGAATGTTTTATCAGCGATTTTCTTGTGGAAATCCTGATGCGGCCCGGCCTCACCCAGACTCTGCCTCCAGCGGCCCGCGACTGAATTGAGTTTGAGACCCCTGCCGTAGACATTTCAGGTGGTACATGGCCCCAGAGACACTTCTAGGTTCATGGAACACTGAAAAATCCCATGTCTGGTCCCTTGCTTGTATTGCTGCTGAAATGTTCTTTGGATCTCCTTTCTACATCGCCTATAGTGATTATGAGATGATCTGGAACATAGGATACACTCACGGCAACTTTCCAGATCAGATGTTAAATGCTGGATTCAAAACTAAAGAGTGTTTCTTCAAAACGGAGACAAACCAGTGGTTTTTGAAGACTCCACAAGACTGTCAGAAGAAGATCCGGACCCTGTTCCCAGACAGAACAGACAAATCTGGAACTTTTCTTGGACCTGTTCAAAAGGATGTTTGAACTGGATCCTGCAGCAAGAATTTCTCTTCAGCAGCTGCTCCAACATCCATTTGTCACAGGAAACAGGGATCTCCCAAGAAGCTGGACTGAACATTTCTGTCCCTTTACAAACCAGCAACACTCATCAGAAGAGATGCAACTGCCCCAACAACCCCCACCTCAGTCACATGATGGAACCCCAGACATCCCTCAAAAGGTGCAGGTGACAATGCCAGAGATGACAAACCCTTCAAAATGGTTTATAGAAGAAATATGTGCAACTGAGAGCCAGCTCTCCATGGAGACATCCTACTCAGAGCAACCACAGTCGTTGGTAGAGAGCAACAATCGTGGTCTGAAGAGAGAACTCGAGTTAGATTCAGACTCAGAGAGCGACTCACCTGTACCAATGAAGAAAACTTTGATTTCTGAAGAACAATTACCTGAGAAACCACAATCCTCAGAGGAACCAAAGTCATCGGTACAGCGCAGAAATTGTCGTTGGAGAAGAAAACGTGTGTTACGTACAAATTCAAAGAAGAAAAGTCCAAGTTCTGAAGAACAATTGCCTGAAAAGCCACAATCTTCAGAGGAACCACAGTTGGTAGAGAGCAACAATCGTGGTCTGAAGAGAAAACTCTCCTTAGATTCAGACTCAGAGAGCGACTCACCTGTACCAATGAAGAAAACTTTGAATTCTGACGAAGGCTTACCTGAGAAACCACAATCTTCAGAGGAACCAAAGTCATCGGTACAGCGCAGAAATTGTCGTTGGAGAAGAAAACGTGTGTTACGTACAGATTCAAAGAAGAAAAGTCCAAGTTGAAGAACAATTGCCTGAGAAACCACAATCCTGAGGAACCAAGTCATCGGTACAGCGCAGAAATGTCGTTGGAGAAGAAAACGTGTGTTACGTACAGATTCAAAGAAGAAAAGTCCAAGTTCTGAAGAACAATTGCCTGAGAAACCACAATCCTCAGAGGAACCAAAGTCATCGGTACAGCGCAGAAATTGTCGTTGGAGAAGAAAACGTGTGTTACGTACAGATTCAAAGAAGAAAAGTCCAAGTACTGAAGAACAATTGCCTGAAAAGCCACAATCTTCAGAGGAACCACAGTTGGTAGAGAGCAACAATCGTGGTCTGAAGAGAAAACTCTCCTTAGATTCAGACTCAGAGAGCGACTCACCTGTACCAATGAAGAAAACTTTGAATTCTGACGAAGGCTTACCTGAGAAACCACAATCTTCAGAGGAACCAAAGTCATCGGTACAGCGCAGAAATTGTCGTTGGAGAAGAAAACGTGTGTTACGTACAGATTCAAAGAAGAAAAGTCCAAGTTCTGAAGAACAATTGCCTGAGAAACCACAATCCTCAGAGGAACCAAAGTCATCGGTACAGCGCAGAAATTGTCGTTGGAGAAGAAAACGTGTGTTACGTACAGATTCAAAGAAGAAAAGTCCAAGCTCTGAAGAACAATTGCCTGAGAAACCACAATCCTCAGAGGAACCAAAGTCATCGGTACAGCGCAGAAATTGTCGTTGGAGAAGAAAACGTGTGTTACGTACAGATTCAAAGAAGAAAAGTCCAAGTTCTGAAGAACAATTGCCTGAAAAGCCACAATCCTCAGAGGAACCACAGTCGGTAGAGAGCAACAATCGTGGTCTGAAGAGAAAACTCGAGTTAGATTCAGACTCAGAGAGCGACTCACCTGTATCTGGATTCTGATATTATCTGTGGATCAAAACCAAAACAGGAGTAACAGGAGCACCTCATGTCTGGATCGTTGGGTTACACTCCAGAAAAAAAAAAAATACTTTTTAGGGGTTTTCTCCAGAAGCTCTCACCCCCTTCCTTGTACAAATTTTAAACTCTATGTGATTTTTTTATTCTTTTTTGTAAAAAAAAAAAGTTTAATTGTTGCTCTTTTTTTGGGGGGGAGGTGGGGGGGGGGGTGTTGTCCAGGCACTCTGGCCTCACCCCCCCCCTAGCTTAAAATATTTGTGTTTTTTTTTTTTTAATTACTTAAATGTTTTAGACATTGGAGGGGAGTTTTCTCCAGAGCTCTGGTTCCCTCCAAAAAAAAAAAAAAAAAATCACATTAATGCAACCACAAGGGGGCACTAGCCAGTGCTTCCATGTGCCGGTCTCAAGTCCGGATAAATGCAGAGAGCTGTGACAGGAAAGGCATCAATGCTAAAGCTAAACCAATCATTCATTCCATACCTAAAATGTTGGAAGATTGAGAAATGAAAGGCTTTAGTGAATGTATTCATGAAACTTTCTTCTTTTCATTGACATGTAAAGTCATGTCAGAGGTCATGGTTCTTGACAGGAGAAAGGTAGTTTATCTTCTCCAGCTGGGTGGAGGTCTCCTGACCCAGATGGATTTGTTTAATGGTGTATTCAGTCTTGAAAGTCCGCTAGTCCTAACCGAGTCTTTGGTCCAGATGGAGTCCTGAACCTTGTGTTTGGTCTGCATTCAGACTGCTTTTCCAGACCAGATGTATTCAGTCTGAAACAGCCCAAGTATCTTGAGGTCTTGTTCAAGAGTGAGAGAATATCAATGACAGATGAATTGGTGCGGCGTCTGCTGTTATGCAGTCGCTGTACGGGTCTATTATGGTGAAGAGAGAGCTGAGCCAGGAAGCCAAGCTCTCCGTTTACTGGTTGATCTTCATGCCAGTTCTCACCTGGTCATGAGCTGCGTGTCATGACAGGAAGAACAAGGTCCAGAATATGGTAAATGGCGTATAATTGTATAGCGCTTCCTACCCTCCTTCGAGGGCCCAAAACACTTCACAGTCACAGAACTGGGCCAGACTGGCTTTTTAGCGTTTCCATTGCAAAATGGACCCAGTAAACAGGTCCGACTGGTACCATTTTTAGACCCATGTTGGTCGTTGGTCCATTGGGAAACGGAATGGCCCCATGAGGGCGGAGCTTCTGTTGTCACACAATATAACCCATTGATTGGTGGAAAGCTATGGAAGTTTTTTTATGTCATAATTCAAAGTATTATGCATTATTCAATTGACAATTCAGTTTGCAAAATGCATTTTTCAATTTGAAAATGCATTTTTCAATTTGAAAATGCATTTTTCAATTTGAAAATGCATTTTTCAATTTGCAATTCATTATTAATTTCAGGCTTGCAAAATGACAGTTCATTTTGCAATTTACAATTCAATATTAAAATTTACAATTCAATATCACAATTTTTTAAAACAAAATATTGAATTAAAACGAAATCAATTGCATTGCATATTGCCATGGGTTTTTGATGTCATAATTCAAATGACAATGCATTTTGCAATTTACAATTCAATATGCAGTTTGACCTTTCATTTTGAAATGCATTTTACAATTGACAATTCAATATTTTAAAATGGCATTTCAATACATGGCTTGCTTCAAATAACTTAAGATCTATTGTGTTTTAAAATCTCCCATGCTCTTTTTGTGTCAAAACTCATTCCAGCTTGCAAAACAGCGCCCCCCTGCTGTAATGCATTCTCAGTTTTATGCAGGCGCTCCAAGTCGGTCAAAATTCAAATCGTTTTGCATTCTGTCAGACGCTCATCAGGGCGGGGCCTTCCACCTCCCAGCATTTGCTAAATCCTGCCCCCACTGTGTCGTCAGTTTGCAGACGACACAGCGGTAGTAGGACACATCAGCAACAACGATGAGTCTGACTACCGAGAGGAGGTGGAGATGTTGGTGCAATGTGCAGAGAGAACAACCTCTGCATCGAGGTGAAGAAGACCAAGGAGATGGTGGTGGATTTCAGGAAGAGCAGACGCCCCGCCCCACCCCTTCACATGGATGGAGCACCAGTGGAGCTCGTCTCCAGCTATAGATATCTGGGTGTGCACATCAATGATGACCTTTCCTGGAGCACCAACACTTCCCAGCTGGTCAAGAAGACCCACCAGCACCTGTACTTCCTCAGGAAGCTGCGGCGGGCTGGACTTGGAGGCTCCGCCCTGATGAGCTTCTACCATGCTGCTGTGGAGAGCGTCCTCTGCACCTGCATCACCGTGTGGCACGGCAGCTGCACCACCGCTGAGAGGAAAGCTCTGCAGCTCCCAGAGAACTGTGGGGGAGAGCTGCCAAAAACCACAGACCTCTACATCATGAGATGCAGGAGGAGGTAGGGCTGTGGATCGTTGCTTAGGTGGCGATCCGATATGATTCATGAATCAAGCTCAACGATTCACGAGTTGAACCACGATTCTTACTTTTTAACATTATGTTTATTGCTATGAGAATATTTACTATATGGAGGAAAATTGAAATAATTTGTATTAATCACCAACATTTATACATTTAATTAGAGCAATAGATCAGAATCAACAAAATTGATTTTTAAAAACCCAAAAAGATTCAGATAGAAAGAAATTTTGTCATTTTAAACTTTTTTTTTGTCAGTCTTCTGGTTAATTTCAGCAGTAACATAAACAACATAAAGAGGATAAAAATTACTGCCGTTTTGGATCATTTAACAACAAAACTTAAAAATGTTCACCACATTTTTTTTATCCTCAAAGTTCTTCAATATTTTTCGTGTACAACCCGTGTAAAAAAAGTATTTTTCCCTCCGCAGCAGAATCGTCTGATTCACTTTGATTACATCCTCCTTTCAGCAGCGTGAGGCTGCGTTTCTTCAGAATAAGATGGAGTTTCGTTAATTGCTTCAACTGTTCAAGAGTTATCATAACCAAAAGAATGTAAACACTGAGATAAAGCTCAGATGTTAAAGCTAATTCATTTTTTCAGAAGTTATGTCAGTGAACAGAACTTCAGTCTCAGTTTTTGAACGGAAAAATACGTCTCGCTAGTTTTACTTTGAAAACCGGAAGTTCCTCTGCAACTAAGATTTGTTTACTTTCGGTTACAACCGCGGCTCTTTCGGCTTTGTTGTAGTTCGTAAACTTAAAATAATACATTAATCTGAATTCCAGAAGAAAAATACATCATTACCAGATAATATTCTGATCACATTTTACTATAATTTACTATATTTATAAAGATCGTAAATCAGCGATCTTAGACGTCGCAAATATTCATACTCGGATTTTCGGGAGCAGATCGCAAATACCCGAGCACCCGGGTACTCGTTACAGCTCCAGGAGGAGGGGTCTGAACATAATCACATGGTCTGTTCCAACCACTCCCATCAGGCAGGAGGCTGAGGAGCATTAGATCCAGAACCACCAGGCTCCAGAACAGTTTCTCCCCTGAAGCTGTCAGGCTGCTGAACTCTGTGTGACTGTTGTGTTCTATATGTTTACTTTATTTGTTTGCTCATTTATTTATATTTTTCCTCGGGACCTGAATTCCAATCTCTGCCAGTGACATTAATTTGTCCACTGAGCTGATATTAAAAATCCTTTGAATAAGTGTTTTAAAAAACTCGTATTTAGACTTTATTATATTAACTATCGGGAATATCTTTTTAAGAAAGTCAGAAAATGTCAAGTTTTTCTGGATATTGTTCACAATCGAAGTTTAAAACGGCTGTCAAGAAAACTATGGTGAACGAGCATTCTGGTAGTACTTGAACGCATTCCTCATGGATGAATTTGTGAGACGTGAAAAGAGTCTCACGGTAGAATAATACGTAACTTAGGCTGCGTGCGTGTGCATAAGAGGTGATTCATGTGTATTTAAAAGATTTTTGTGTGTTAATTATTTTCAGGCTGTTGTAATTTGAATTTGTGCATGTGTAAACTGTATTTTGTATTTTTTAAATGTTTGTAATTTTTTTTTACTTTTGCACAAAACATATTATATGAGTTACAAATCAAGAATTATGCATGCACAAATTCAAAGTTATGCACAAATCAGAGTGAGTATTTTCTCTCCATAGTTCTTGCAGGTCAAATTCTGAACTAGTACTCTCTATCTTTGCAGCACAGAGGTCCAGGGCTGTGGATCGTTACTGAGCTGATTCCATTCATGGATCAAGCTCAACCATTCCCAGATCAAACCACGATTCTTACTATTAAATCTAATATGTCTATTTTTACAGTTCATGTATGTTTGTCATTTTACTGGATGTATGAAAATGAAAATGATCTGTGTCAAAACTTCATCTTTTGCACTTTTTTTTTAAGGAGGAGAATCAACAAAACTGATAAAAACACAAACATTTAGATGAAAAGAAATTATATTTGTCATTTTACACAATCTCATACAATAAAAATGTTTTGGTTCAACTCCCTCATTAACTCTAGTAGTAAACAAATAAGAAAAAAATAATTTTCAAAAAAAAGAGTAGCAACTAAAAAAAAACACTGTCCTTTCATCTGAACTGACAAATGTTCCCAACAGGTTTTATAAACAAACATTTTTCATGTTTTGAGGAAAATTGAAAAAACTCCCACAACTTTAGAAGAATATTTTTTAAAGACACGTTCTGGTACGCCCTCTCCACCATGCGGACAGCCATACGCATGATGTCACATTATTGATCACTAGATTTCTGTAATATTTATAAATTGATTATTACTTCATTCATTCATGTCCCGTTTGGGGTCGCGGGGGGACTGATGGCAGGGTGTACCCTGGACAGCTGTTGAAGAGTCAAAGGAATGGAAACACTAAATCTATGATGATCAAAGATTAAAGCAGATCTGATTTTTTTCAGAATTTACGTCAATAAACACAACTTCAGTCTCATATTTTTCAACTAGAAAAACACATTTGATAGTTTAACTATAAATTTGGAAAGCTTCACCGACAGTTTATTCTGGTGACAGTAGTGCTGCACATTCAGTTTTTTTTAGTTTATAAACTTAGAATCCAACATGATTTTGCATTTTAGAGCAATAAATACATTCTGTCTGAGTTGTATTTTTACTACACTGTACTTAATTTATGAGGATTGCGAATCAGCAATCTTGAACGTCGTACATATTCATGCTGAAATGTTCTGGAGCAGATGGCAAGTATCCTAGTACTCAGATACTCATTACAGACCGACAGGAGTCAAACTCCAGGCCTCGAGGGCCAGTCCTTCATGATTTCTAACCTGCCATTGATTCTCCTTAAACTGTATTTACACTGAACACGATTCGCTCAAGGAAGACACATTGGATGTTTAGATTGGAACTTTATTTCCAAAAGTTCTCCAAAAGCATGGGGACTCACGTCTCCGTGTCTGGGTTCATGAGATCATTCAGAGAGTCTCCCGGCACGGCGAGCTTCTATCCTGCATGGGAATGACGGCCTCCTCGTCTGCTGTTTAAATGTCTCATTGACTCAGTTTGAAGACTTGCTGTCCAGCTTCAGCCTGTCAGGGGAAACATAAGAATGAAATTAGAGGAACTTTTTTATAATTTCTTGACGAAAATAAGAAAAATATCATTAAGTTCAGGAGGCTCGAGTTAGGTCAAACGACATTAAAGAAACAATCAATGAAATTATTCGCAGTACTCATAAATACTGAATCTAGAAAGAGAGGTTAAAAGGAGTTTTGGGACTAAACTTATTTCTAAGGTTTGAAATATAAGAAAAATAGAACACTGTGTGTAGGATTTCTGTTCAGTTGTTGTTTTATCAACTAGAGTTCTCTGATTGAGATAATCTTGAATTTGTCTTATTTAGCAACTTTTTTAAGGTGGAATGTGGCCCTATGTTTGCATTTTCTTTCAATTCAGAGTCCTCTTGCCCTGATGTCCAAAAGCGCTTCCAGTGGAATGACACAAGGCGATCACGAGGAGAGGACGCACACTTTGGTTTACAAATGGAAGGAGATTCAGGGGAAATCCCAACAGCAGAAGATAAAACTGAGTTCATGGAAAATGATCCAGATCCAGAGGTGAGAAACAGTATTTTCCTCTCACTCCAACATGTCATCAGTAAACTGTTATCTTGAGGAACTTTGCTTCTCCTTGTGTTTTTCTGCCCTGCTAGATTTGAATAGTTTGGACCGATGACAGTGGAGATCAAATCCCAGAAGGTGAACAGTCTACCTGTGAGTGAAACAGCTCCGCGGGTTTTGGAGGACATTTGGTCCAGATTCCAGCTCAGATCAGGAAAACAAAGAGGTTCACGGATCCATTTGTCTGCAAGTGGATGAAACAGAAGGGGTAGAACAACAAGACTTGGGTCCTTGCACTTTACTTGCTATCACAGATTTAAGAGTTTTTATTTGAATAAAAAAACTACTCCGAAATTCAGTTTTAACCATCTACCATACGACAAATGTTAGAACAAGTTAAAAACACCAAAAACACTCATTTCATTGAAGTGGGTCTTTAAGCACCAACTTGTTACTGTAGTTTATCAGTGCTATAGAATTGAGTTTTAAATAAAGGGCTTTATGTTTACAGTATGTAAATTGATCATTTAAGTCTTAATGCAGATATTGACAGCAATTAAAAAGAAAAGTGACCATATTAAAAGTGCTGAGTTAAAGGCAATGTGGTCCAGGAGGTGGGTCCACCACACTTTAGTGCTGGTGCCCCTAAGAAAAAAAGTGCAACCAGTTCGAAAATGGAGTCCAGAGCCCTGGTTTAAAAGAATAAAATAAATCCCAGTTGACACCCATACTAAAATAAAACTGCTTGATGAAAGATGCAGGAATCAGAGCCACTGAAATACTTAGCTTTCTAGCATTTCTGTGTTAATGATTGTCAAGGAGCCATTTAGAGACACTTGTGTGAACAAAGATGGTTGTTATTTCTAATAAATTTCAGATCTTCCTTCTTGCCGTGGATTCTTGTCCTTTTTTTCATCTTGAATACTTTGTTTAAATTAAAGGATGAAATTATGAAAAAAATCTTAATACAAGGAAGCTTTTTTTATTTTATAAAATTGAAATATCTAAAGTTGATGGGGATTTTTTAAAGATATAAGAAATATGTGGAAAGAAAATTTTTGGGTGAACTACTTTTATCTAAGTAATTCTGAAGAAAATATTGTCAATTTAACACAAAAACAAACAACATGAAAAAGGACATCTATAGTTGCAGGTCTTTAAATGTAACAAGGTAAATAAGAAATATAAACAGAACATTTGCTGAATCTGACCCCGTTTTAAAGATCCAATAAAGAAACAAAAAATATTCTAATCTTAGAAATTCGTTGAATGGAGATAATATATTAGTGATGGAGGCTGTTCAGTATTCCAAGTAGTTGTGAAATACGTAAAAGGATTCGCCAGGCCACAGCAATCGTCCGCACCACCTACGTCCGCAGCCAGGCATCACCGCCCAGCCCCGGGTATCTGCATCACCGCTTCAACCCCCGGACGCAGGCCACGCACGGCCGCAGCCAGGCATCACCGCCCAGCCCCGACCGCACGAGTACAGAAACCTGCCGGAACTAAGGTCGCCCTGATTAAGTCAACCTCATCTATTCGATTAAGTCAACCTAACCTATTCGAAGCCTACACCCGACCCCCACCCGGCAGGCTTACTGTAGATCAGGCACGTCCGCTCGCTGCAACCTGACCAATCCCAACCAATGCAAAGTCAGCGGTTTGTTTATATAGGACCCCTTTCAGCTTACTTCCAACCTCATGGTTTTGCGTCGTTCTTTTTTCCACTCTACACTTGAATTACATACAATATGCAAGTTATAAATAAAGTATTAAGAAAAAAATTATAACTTTAAAGGGTTTTTAATTCAAAAGAGAAGATCAACTTTCAGCCGCAGTGCATGCTGGGAAACGTGCACTGGAAATCACGTGACATACAGCGGCTGCATTATTATGCATTGATTTTAGCGTGGGATGAATAGAGGAGGTCCGATAACAAGGGAAAAAAAGCGCGATGTTGCACGATGCTATGCTAACGAAGTAGCGCCTAGCAAGAGCTAGCTAGCAAGAGTCTAAATCTTGTGGGGGTTTACCTAAGAACGTGGAAGTGAGTTCTTCAATATTTACCGTGTATGTTATTCAAAAATAATAAAAGATGTAGTTTCATTTGAACGTGTGGTAAAAAGTGTTTTATTTTTAAGCCGTTTAAGGTGTTTTTAAAAGGGAAATGACTTTGTTGCTAAACGTCGTCAGTCATTCATGCCACTGAACATCAATCTCCCTCCTTTCTTGTTTTGGGTGACAAACATTTACACGTTCAGTTATATAGATTTAAGCATATAGGTAAAATAAATAATATCGCGGTTATTTAGAAGCCGTTAACCTGACAGTAATGCATTACATGTTGCTGTAGAAGGCGCATTTCTTGCACTATTTGGCAAATTGTATAAGTTGAAATTGAGCTCAAGATAACATCGGGTTAATTAACAATAAAAATGACCTGGAGAGGGGCCCTTCACTTTGGCACACGAGAGTAATGAAGCCTGGTTTCGTCAGTCAGAATAAAATAATTTTTCGTCATGTCCGGTTCGGATTCTTCGGCCGTACAGCTCAGCGGGAACAAACCGTGGCCTCTGATTGGTCGGCGGGCGTGACGCGCAGGCGGATTGTCAGTTTCCAGTCATACGATCTTTCATCATCCTCCTACAATGCGAAAGGGAAGTTGAAAGAAGTGGTAGACGGAGTCCGCGGAGCCCTGTAAAGAATCACCCGCAGCAGCTGTCTGGATTCCCCCCGCGCTCCACGGAGCCTCCAGCGCTACCGATACTACCCGCAGACTCCATTTGCGGTAAATCGGTCGCTCCGTTTTTAGCAGGTAAGTAGCGAATGTTAGCATTAGCACGCTAATGCTACGTAGAGGGTCCTCCCGGCGAGCTAACAACACTAGCTAGGGAACCTGAAGGGCCGTCCGGTGGACGGTCTGTGGACGGTGAGCTGACCCAGATGAGTAATCACTTTTGGGAGCACGAACGAAACGATCCGCTTCTAACACCGAAACTGGGTGGTTTCGGTCCGCTGGCTGACGGTGGGGTTTTTTTTAGCGTCATGCTAGCAGCGTTAGCCATCTGTCATTAGCCGTCCACACCCAAAGAGCATCATCCGTGTTTTCTCACGCATTACATAAGTGACCACCTACGGTGTTCTGCTGTGTGCGTTACCGTACACGTTACACCCCGTCGGCGTTACATAGATTTGTGGTCTAGACTTTGTTTTTGCGCCGGACTGTGAACCTGCAGACTAGCCGCGATGCTAATGCTAGCAGTTGTTGCTTTGCTAGTGAGCAGCAGCATAACAGGTCTTTTGTGGTGATCTGTGTGTCGTAACGAGATTTCAACCAAGTCCACTGCAATTATTTTTGGGAATGACCGTCAGAAATAGGTTGTTTTTGTCTTTTGATAAGGAAACTAAACATAAACAGACGATTGTTTTGTTTATGGGTAATTATTGCTGTGATTAGGGTCAGTTTGTAAACTTGAATTGGGCTCCATACAGAAGTGTGTCATAGATCAATGTTTTTTCTCCCGCACAAAACTCAAATCAGTATGCGCACACAGACGCCAGTGACGCAGCTTTATTGTGTTTCACCTGCCGCACGTGACCCACTTTCAAGATCATTTAGTTTTTAAAATCTTAAATATCACAATTGACTTTTTAACTATTCTCTTTCTGTTACAATCTTATTTATTTTTGTATCTTTCTTTCATTCTTTTTTATTTATTTATTTATGTGCGAGTTTTGCCCAACATTGACAGTATCTGAGAACTGGAGTGAGTCGGTGTGATGTCATCCATAGAAAAGGGTTCATCTCTCCAGCTCCGCCAAATAAACTCATTCAGTCGCACTTTTTCATGTAGAGAGACGACAGAAATTTCAAGTATGGCTCCTTATCCATAACAGCTCGGGGTCCTGTTCCTATTCTAATTATTTCTCAGTGGTATTTCATGTTCAAGATTGCTGCTGATTTTGGCCGTTGACCCCCCACCTCCCCCCCTGTCCTTTCTGGATGAACTCTATTCTAATAATTCCTCTTTATCAGTCCTGGTAAATCTCCTGCGGACGTCCTGGAACAGGATCTCTCCTTCATGCGGACGTCCTTAAGGTTTCTTCTTTTTTCCTGAATCAGATTTTTTAGGAGTTTCTCCTAACTAGGAAGGTATACCCCTCTTTTATTTCGTCTGTTTAGATTTTAGCTATAGTTTATACCAGGGGTGGGCAAACTTTTTGATTTGTGGGCCAGAAAGGGTTCTAAAATTTGGCATAAGGGCCGGACAAGGAGCAGATGGAAGGAGAGATTGGGTAATGAACCTCATAAACTAAAAAAATAATATGGAATTTAGAGAAAAACATGCTTTAATTTGGATTCAAATTCACATATATTCATTTAAAAACAGAAAATTTGGGAATTTTAATTTCTAAATTTTGATGTTTGTTCTCTTTTTGGTGATCCAATGGGTTGATGTTCTTCAGAGGAAATGCAAACTCAAAGAAATCCGAAAAATCACACATGAACGCCAGAGAAACAACACCATTCATGAGAAGAAACCAGAAATACAATGAAAATAAAACAATAATTAGAATTTTTGATTCAATGTATTTTAATTTGGGGGGCCAGATTAAGTAGTTTAAGGGGCCGCATGTGGCCCCCGGGCCGTAGTTTGCCCACCCCTGGTTTATACGGTACGACTGACCTTCTGCTTCTGTTAAATGACCCGCATGAAGACTTAATGAGCCGAATGTTTTATGATATTGGACATTATAAATAACATTGAATTGTATTTCTAGAGAATCCACTCAAAACACCAATCAGGACGGACCTTGTTGGAAGGCCACGCCCCTACCACTGGATAGAAGGCTACACGAAATCTGTTGTCCACCTACTCTTATCGGAGCGTCTGATTGGTCAGTTTAGTAGAGAAACAATATAATGAAGAATATCAAGAATGGTTAATAAACTGACTTAGGGGAGGAGTCACTCCATCCAGTTTCTCATATACAGTCAGTGAGGGGGAAACGCTTGTGGTTCCAGGTGGTCATCTGAGTGAAACAATAAAAAAAAAGTAGATGAATTGTTTCTGCGGGAGAATCTAGAGAAACGGCTGTGATATTAATGATGTGACAAACGGCACAAAGCTGCATTAACGGCTAATGTGTGCGTAATGACAGGCGTGGAGGATTACTCTAATGTTCCTGCGTGGCAGGAGGGGGTCTGTGTAAGTTTGCGTGGGGGGGGCGTCTCGTCATAATGAGATTAAATAAGTGCTGTGAGCTTAAAGTCATGGATACAGTGACATCACTAAACAATTTCTGACGCAGACAGAAAAGCGAACGCTTCAACGGGGATTTCTGCATTCAGATCATTTGAGGACAAACGCCAACTCCTGTCATTAATCGCATTAAAGCAACAATCCTCTGGATCATTCCGTACATCTTAATTGCAAAAAAAATAAAAAAATGTATTCTCCTCTCCTTGTTTTTCCATCTCCACAGGATTTGAGCGGATTGACAGGTGAGGATCCGTCACGCTTACTGTCGTCCGGGTCAGCTTCCCTTCAGAACAGAAGATTTACATGGACGGAAAATGAACGTCAGCTGCAGCTTTAGAAGACAAATGCAGGGAAGTCAATCCAGAAAAAGAAGATTGTTTGTGAAGGAGGAGCCTGCAGAGAAAGATTCTGGTCAGCTGAGGTTAGGAGGTCACCACACGCTTCCACACACAATGGTCGGAACGTCATGGAGGTCATTTCTCTGGAAGTTCTCGGCCTTTGAAATAAAACAAACTGCAGAGATGAATGCAGAAGTAAGGAACGTGGACTCCAAGCACTGTCAATGCCAGGTAAAGACACCTGATTGGATAGAATCTACCAACCTTCTTGTCTGTAATTGGCTGTTTGGTGGCACATATATTACGCTTAACTCAGAGTTTTGTATGAATCAAAGATAGGGCGAAAACGAGACGAGGCGCAACGCATCTAAAAACTTTTGTGCTGCAAAAGCAAAAACATTTTTGAAAGCAAATATAAAATCTTTTTATTTGGAAATTATAAAGTTTTATTCTTAAAACATTTTGCAAATAATCCCTTCGTGGATGGAAGTACATAAAGTTCTAGAGACAGTTTCAGGAGGACATCCCTGTCAAGGTGGAGACTCGATGAAACATGAAAGAATCGGTTTCAGATCCAGAATCTGACGGCAAGGAAAGCAATTACAAGAAAGTGTCTTAAACCACAGAGGCCAACGTTAAACGACTGGATAGAGACTGTTCATGAGGTTTATAAGATGGAAAGATGACCTTTTGTATAAGGATGCAGGAAAGATGGAGGAGTTCTATCAGTCAGAACATGTCATGAGTCTGGGTTTACAGCTTGGGCCTCCAGAGAAAACTATTACTTATAAGATAGAGAAGGTTTGTTTGTTTGTTTGATTTTTTTTGCATTTTGTAAAAAGGAAAACGATAAGGATGCTTGCTAATAAAGTTTTTTCAAACATAGAAATTACACATTTTGGTTATATTAAGAAAATAACCTGATTTAGTTTACTTTTTTTTTCCATCCGTCTCACCGGAAAAGTCGGACGAGGCTGAAGTTTGCGTCGGATTTTTCAGCTTTCACTTTGACAGTTTTATATGGAGATAAAATAAACTCATCCGATTTGTGTGTGTAATGCTTGATGTGTAAACATGCAGTACATTTTGAGTGTACCTAGCAATTGTGTTCTCAAATGTACAAAAATTACAAAAAATGGCAGAAAACTGCAGATTTAACACACATCAGATTTGTGCATTAAAGCGGTTTTGTGTGTATCAGGTGATTAGTGTGTACTTTTTCATTCTCAGCTTTAAGCTGCTGTAACTCGGCTTCGCGGTGCCTCCGGGTCAGTGTGAACCCGGCGTGACGCTTACTGCCACCAAGTGGTAGGAGGCTGCATTCAGGTCCCGCGGCCCTCGCGGCCCTCAGGTTCAGAACTGATTTTTTTTCGCGGCCCACTAGAGGGCGCTATGGTTGGGAAACACATTTTCTATACTTTAATACACATAATAAACAGGGTTCCTACAAGCTTCTAAAAGTTCAAGTTAAAACTTTTTAGGACCTTTTAAAGGCCGTGCATTTCAAAATTAAAACTAATTTCTCAGCCTTTATCCCATATTATTAATTATATCTCATTTTATGATCAAAACTGCAGCTTCTTCTCTTGTTTGTGGTCGGCGCTGGGATGCTTCTTTTTTTAAAACCGGTGGTTGGGATTATTAATACATTTACTCTCATTATCTGATCAAAATAATTTGTTTGAAAAATAACATTTTTAAGAAGAAAGGTGAAACAGAAGTTTCACAGCACGAGTTTTATGGCTCAGAGCTCAAGATGTTTTTAAGAGGTTTTTTTTTGGTATTATTTCCAAATGAATACAATCTATAGTTTTACGACTCTGAAATAAACAAAATCTGATTAGATGCTGAAAAAGTTACTCAAAAAGACAAAGATAAATGTTTAAATTTATAATAAAAAAATGTGTGAAATCCAACTTAAAACTTAAACCCCAACAACGATCATGTTTGAGTGTCGATCAAGACGATTATTGATCAGTTTTCTGCAGCTGAGCAGATGATCACCAGGCAGATGTATAAACATGTTTTTATTGTTATTTCTGTTTCCCAGAGAAGCTTCAGCAGCCAGAAGAGCGCCCTCTGGTGTGAGGAGCGGATTACCTCCTCCTTGGAGCGAGGGCAGAGGAGGTGCTCCTCGTGAACTCCTCGGAGGGCGTGGACGGACGGATGAAGAAGGTCTGCTGCTGTGGAGGAATCTCCGTAGTTCGTGGTGTCGCCCATCCTCTTGATGGGCGGAGCCGGAAGATCGGAGCGAACAGACGGGACGCCGCAGGCGCGGCCGTCTGTGGAGACAAAAACACAGAAAACTTAAAGGAATCCGAGAAAGAAGGAGTTAGGAACCGTCGACTGAAGATCTCCCCGACCGACCTGCTGTGTTCCTGACAGCCCCGATGACAGAGGAAGAGGTCACCAACTGGTCTGGAGCTGCGCTGGTTCTCCTCAGAGTTCTGACGGTCTTCTCTGTGCTGGAAGGTCTGACTGAATCCAGATCTTCAGGCTTGAGAGGGAGGAGCTCCACTGCTGGTTCTGACGGGCCGGACTGATGTTCTGCAGGAGAACAACAACAGAGGCTTTCTCAAAAAACAGATTTATTCAGATTTCTTTATTTATTGTTCGTATACATCAGTGAAGATCCAAGGCGGAGCTAAAGGTTATTGCTCAACCCACAAACACAGTTAGTGAGGAAAATGAAAATAAATAACAGCAATAAATACAACAAATTCATCTGTGTAAAGAGATGTTATGTAATATAAGACGAGGAGGATGAACAGGAGTCATTTTAAAATCCAGGATTTTACAGCAGCGTTTTTAGTGCAGAAGTAGTGCAGTTTACAGAATGCTAACAGAATTATATTTAAACAGAAACATGTTTTGGTTCTATTTTCAGATCATTTTGTCTTTAATTCTGCTTTTTTAATCCCAATAAAAGTCCAATACAGACGGTGTGATCTTTGACAACAGTAGGGCTGCCACGATTAGTCGACTATTAAAATAATCGTTTGTGGCAGCTCTAGACAACAGTAGTTCGTACACTAAAATCAACACTTCCAGTTGTCTCAAGAATGATCTCTTCCAGACAGTAGATTTCAACATCAGTATTTTAAACACTTTTCCATCTTAACGAGCAATTAGGATTTATTGGTGGAAAATCATTTTAAACTTGATCTGAATTTGATTGATTTGATTTTTTTTTTATTATTTTATTTCAGGTAAATTAAGCTAAATTATCATGTAACATTTCTCAGCTTTCCTACGAATTGAATGAATGAAGAAACTAAATGGATGATGACTGGATTGTGGGATTGTTTATAGTGAGGAATTAATATTATAAAACATTTAAAAGCTCAAAAAGTTGGATTTTCCTGGTATAAACTCTTTAAATCTACACAAACATCAGGGTTTCACAGAAGCCCCGCCCATTATGAGCAAACGAAGCAGCCAAAGAAATCGACATTTATGTTATTTATGCTGTTCTACCTTTAATATGTACATCTTTAGCCAGACTCGGTCCAATATTAGTGAAGACGGTATTGAATAAATTAGCTATATTTTTCAGATTTGTATGTGTGGTTTCCCCATCTAGAAAATACGTGAGATAACTTATAATTTTGGAGAATTTCTAATTACCGTATTTAATATGGTCCAGAATGTTTTTATTGTTCTCCAGTAAATTGTTATAATATTCCTTTTTACACTTCCTCATTATCAATGCTAATTTGTTTTTATTTGTCTTATATCTCCTCTCAGCTTCATTACTTCTGTGCTTTATAAATTCTTTGTATAAATTATTTTTTTCTTTCAGGCATTTTTTAATCTTTTGGTAATCCATAAGTTGTTTGCATGTTTAACTTTACTTCAGTATACCTGTATTGGACAGTTTCTATCATATAATAGTTTAAATATTTTCACATATTCATCACATTCTGTTTCATTGTAAATAAAGTCCCAGTTATTCTCCATCAAATCATTTTTAATCCATTCAAAGACTTTTCAGTTCTGAACCTCCTTGATTGTAACCTGTTATCACTTTCTCATTTCTTATACTTGATGTTATATTTATCATTTATAAATAACCCACTAACAATATTATTATCGATGACATTAGTAAATATGTTGTGTATTAATGTTGCACTGATTAAAGTAATCCATGTGGATCTGCTAATCAGAGGATGTTACTGTACATGATATAAATGAATTCTTCAGATGTTTGTTTAGACTCAGTAAGTCTATGTTAAAGATTTTTGACTCATATTAGTAAAACGTTCTTCTATCTAAGCATTAGAAGTATTCCTGTCAGAACCCGGTGCTCTGTATAACAAACTACTGTTATATTTTTCTTTCTCTCCATTATGATCTCAATATCAAAGCATTCAAACACATCGTTCACCACGACAGATAAATGTTCTGTCATCTATAATTCAGATACATATAGAGCGACTCTGCCTCCATTTTTTTAGTTCTCTACTTTTATAAATGACTTTATAAAGTCCACTCCTCCGTCATTGTTATTCATGTTTCTGAGACTAACATTATACTGAAGCTCTGTGAAAACTGCTTCAAATAGATTTTTGGAAATTAGCGTTCATGTTTGTAATATTGAATTGATATCTATCTATATAGTTCTGGCAGTGGTGATGATCATTTATTTCAGGATCGATGTCAACCTCTTTCAGATCTTCATTGTCCTGAGAAGCTGGACATTCTAATAGATCATATTGTGGAATCTTATCTAACAAACAGCTGTTTTCAGATGGTCTGAGTGAAGTATCTGATACATGATGTCATGTAATTTAATTCTGGCATCAGTTCTTTCCTTTTTCGTCTTAATGATTCTGTGTAGTCTTCGTTTATATAAATCTTTGAGGGACTTCACATGCTGCAAGATGGAGTTCCTGTCTTTATATTTCTATATTCTGCAGTGCAGTTTTTCCCCTGATAATCTGCTTCACTTTCTCTTCTGTGGTGGTCCAGGATTCCTGCAGTGATTCCTCAGCTCCGTCTATCACTAGATGGTTTCTTCTGGATTGACCCTCCAAGTAGTCCATGTTGTCAGTGACAGTTAGACTATCACACATTTATTATCATCTGACTGGAGTGTGTTCGATTGATCAGCTTGTTTCACATCTTTCTGAGTAGATTTACTTCCTGCATTTCCCTTAACGTGTCTAGTCTGGTATTTGTTGCGTCCATTATCACTTCAAACCTTTGAAGCTTTGTTATTGTTGCTGTAACGGTGCAGTGAATCATTCTTTTTGTCATGGACACAAACTCTTCCTCCATTCTCGCTTTTATCTTTTGTAGCATTTTGTTAATATATATTATTTTAATTTTTAGCATTTATTCCCCCAAAATCCAAGCAAGCCTTTTAACATTTGATCAATTCTTTCATTATTTTTACTTATTTAGATATTAAAAATATTATCTGATTTTTCTCAGCATTTATTTTCAGCCGTTTTTAATATCTTTCAGCTGTTTAACATTCATATTTTCTTCAGCCACTTTAACACGGCTAATAAAAGAAACTTAATAGAGAATAGAAACTCTTTCTCTGCGGCTCGCCGACCTTTCCGTCGACCCCGCGGCTTCTGGCTGTGAAGGGGCATGAAGCCCTTCCAGTTGAGGAAGTTGGAGAACTGGGTGAAGCTGATGAGCCCGTCTCCGTCGGCGCCGCAGCAGGCCAGGAGCTGATCCAGAACCGCTGGGTTCACGTCCAGCAGGAACTCCCGGAAGACGGCCTTCAGGTCGTCTGTGTCGATCGATCCTTTTCTTTTCTGGTGATTCACAGAAGAAGATTTGGACAGCGATCTGACCTTCATGAACCACAGTTAATCCTCTGTGTGTTCCACTGTTAGAACAGCAAAGAACTGAAGTGTGAATGGGTTTTTGCTCCTACCTTGTCGTAATGTTGGAAGGCCTTCGTCACAGAGGGAAAGTTCTGCAGGTTGAGGTTCTTGAGGCGGTGCCTCAGCGCTTGGAGCGGACCGCTGCTGTGCTGACCCGGATCTGTGCGGTGGATTATTTCTCCAGCTCCTGTGAAGGGAGGAGCCAACGTTCTCACTGCTGTCATGAAGATGTTTCAACTTTTTTCCTCAGAAGATCTACCGATGGAATCCGCAGACGAAACGATTCCAAAGGCGTGATTGACTGGAAGTTGTGGAGCATCGAGTGTCCTGTGAAGACGAGATGAAGTCAAACATAATCTGTAAATAGAATTTAACGTCACAAAGGAGGTCAAAACCTACATGTTATCAACTTTTTCGAGCGCCGATGCCAGTTTCTCCTTGGTCCCAGATCTCTGCCAAATGGGGTTCGGATTATAAAACCTGCAAAATTAATCCCATCAGATTACACCTATGGCTGTAGTCCAGCCCACCACAATAACCGGATCATAAAATTCGCCGACGACACCACAGTGGTTGGACTTATCTCCAGAGGGGAGGAGTCTGCCTACAGGGAGGAGGTCCTGAATCTGGCAACCTGGTCTTCAGAGAACAACCTCACTCTGAACACCAAAAAGACCAGGGAAGTCATCATCGACTTCAGGAAGCAGAGCACCGACCCCGCCCCCCTACACATCAACGGCGAGCTCGTGGAGAGGGTCCGCACCATCAGGTTCCTCGGCGTCCTCATCTCAGATGACCTCTCTTGGACAGCCACCACCACAGCCGTCATCAAAAAGGCTCAGCAGCGTCTGCACTTCCTGAGGGTTCTCAGGAAGAACCGTCTCTGTACCAACCTGCTGCTGACCTTCTACCAATCCTCCATCCAGAGCCTGCTCACATACTGCATAACAGTATGGTTCGGCAGCTGCACCGTCGCGGACAAGTAGAGGCTCCAGAGAGTGGTTGAGACAGCGCAGAAGATGCCCCCTCCCCTCCCTGGCTGACATCTATTCTGCACGGTGTCTCAGCAAAGCTAAAAACATCATCAAAGACAGTTCACACCCCGGTTCGGACTGGTTTGCCCTGATGCCCTCTGGAAAACGTTACAGAGGCATCAAAACAAAAACAAACAGACTGAAAAACAGCTTCTTTCCAAGAGCAGTAACCATGCTGAACTCTAATTCACATAGATAACTGCTCAACACTCTGTACATTGTGTCTTGTATGTTCATATATTTATATTCTGCTATGTACATATACATATGTAAATCCGGTTATTTAAATTCCTCGCTTTTTTTGCACATAACTGCACATAGTCTGGAAACTAAAAGGGACAACATTTACTTACCAGGTTCAGTTCATTGTATATAATTTTTCTATATAATTTTTTCTACATATTTTTTAAACTTATATCGTATTTTACATTATGTCTTGTATTTTTTTATGCTACTTCTTGCACTGGAACGGTTGCTGCAATTTAATTGTCCTTGCGATGATGACAATAAAGGTCTATCTATCTAATAATATTTTATATTCATATAAATAAATTTGTATTCATAAAAACAAAGTTGTGCATACATTTATATTTTGTGTACAACTTTACAGAAAAAATATGAATACAACATTCAGTTTTACATTTAACATGTCTCTTTAGAATACGACTTTTATTCGTTTAGAATACGACTTTCCTTTGTCTTGAATACGAATTTCTCCTGTTAAGAGACTGTCAAAAATACGTCACGGGGTCACAGGCTTATCCATCGAGTGCCGGAACATCGATGCGCATGCGCGTTGCGACTGCATTAAACTACGATGACATGAAAATGATCTTAATATTCTAGCTCTGGCGGGGAAAATAGAAGTTAACAGTCAAGTCTTGCCGCTTATATTTTATTTATTTTGACAACAGCGGAGCATATTAACAACAAAACGGACCCGGAAGTGGTGGCAAAAAAGAGCTGTGATTGGAGACTGATGAAAAAATAAAAAGGCAGACGAGGCGGAGGGATCCCTGTCTCTCCACTCGCCTAGCAGCAGCATGTTAGCATGGGGATCCCCGCTTAGCCGAGCAGTTTATTCCCAGGACAGGCGGGACAGGCGCACCCGCTCCAGCTCCTAGACAGTCCAGATGTACCCTCGCTTTCACCCAACACTACCCGAAACAGGCTCTAGCAGCACCGTGACCCAGATAGAGATAGCTGCTTAAAAAAGGATGGGAATGACACAATCAACCAAGCTAACTCGGAGCTAAAGAAGGCTAACTGTCGGATAATTCCGACCTTAGTAAGAAAGAAAGATAAGAAGCAGAAAGAAAGTTTGGCTTTCTGATCCTACTGACTTTGTTTCCTATGTGTTTCTTTGTTTATGCAGCACTAACCATAGACATAGAAAGATAGACGTCGCATCGCTTGTCGCCCCCTATTGGAGCTGACGTCTCAACGCGCCGCCATCTTGATGAGGTCAAAGTGCCCCTGCAGTGCCATTGTTTCTAATGAGGAATGTTCCTGAAAGTTTTAAAAAAAAGACACGTTTTATGCTTTTAAACATAATATATCATATGATTATGGTATTTTAATGAAGAAAGAATTGATTTAATATGTAAAACAAGTTTGATAGTTTATTTTATTTATTTATTTATTTGAATTTTCTCCATCTGAGAGGGGTTGAAAAACAATTTTAACTCATCAAACCTACCAAAAAACACAGAAAAAAAACATGTAATGGCATCTCAGTAAAAATAATGTGTTTCAAATGTTAGGGGGAAATTTGTTCAGCCTTAACAAAGAAAATCAAACACATAATAGACTTTATCCTCACTATGGCATATATGCACAATAAACATTTCAACATCTGCTACGTTACAGAATAAAAATAATGAAATACATTTTGTTTTAGTAAACAAGAAACTTCAAAACTATGAGAACATACATACTTATATACTTAGTTGTGCACAAAATGCCACAACTAAAACCCCTGAAAAAGAACTTGTTTAGACAGTTTCTTGCGTGTGCTGGCACTCTGAAACTCCAGAGTAGTCATTTTTGCCATGTGGTGCAGCTGTACTTTATGAAAAACAGAAACAACATAGGACATTAACATGAAGTGGTGGTTGTCAATCCCAAACTGGGTTTCTGTGATGTGCTCCCCGAGTAAAAAATCATCTTCAATCAATTCAATTCAATTCAATTTTATTTATATAGCCCAAAATCACAAAGAATTTTGCCTCATTGGGCTTCATGCAGGTAATCCCATCTCAGCTCGAACAAAACGATTGACCATGGACGCACTGACACCTTGCTCTGTAGAATTGCGGCGTATCACACGCTCTGCTGCTCTGACTACCTTCACTGTCCCCTCAGATGGGACCACCAACCCACCATTATTCCTCAGGTGAAGCAGGTGGTAGCTCTGATCAAAGGATGAGGGCACAGCAGCGGTGACCAGACTTGGCCGGCACACTTCTCAGGACAGTTTTTTCAGAATTTTTCTGACAACGTATCCAGATATGTAGACCAGGGCATTGTCTACAAGACCGCCAAAGCGGGTGGGTAGGTAGCTGTGGTCACACAGAAATGCAGAGACATTGACAAAAGGGGATGGGAGATCTTCCTCTGACATTAGTGCACAGTGCATGTCTGAAGCTGACAGGGAGACAGTCTCATCTTGTGTGGCCACGTTTCCTGATCTGCTTGGTGAGACACCACAGCAAACCAGCATGCGGCGGAAAATGCCCTGGAACTGCCCTGCAGTGGGGTTGTTATTCCAGCCTCCTACACAACAAAGAAACAAAACACATCAAGTTAAAAGCCAGACACATTTACTCACATTATATCATATTCATTCTTCCAATTGTTTTTAGACTATATTTTTACTTTACTTCTACTACTCATTTCTGTTTACATGTTATTTTTATTTGTTAATTTAATACTGTTCCACAATATATCATAATAAACATAAGTAGGCACTAATTAAAAACATTTACTCTAAAATGCTCACTTGGATAAAATGTACTGTTAAAGGTATCCATACTACACTTTTTACACTAACTCAAGTAAGATGTGTAGATGTTTACCCCATGTGATTTACTTCACTAAATAACAATGAACGTGCTTTATTCATGTCAATCAGCTTTGTTTTAGTTATTTAATTTTCTACTTGTTGAAGTTATTATACAATATACAGTAAAGGTTGTGTGTTTCATCCCTGGAAGGTTCAAGATTCAAAGGCTTATACTTTATATTATTATTTTTATTTGCATTACTATGTTTTTCACTTGGGCATTTCAAATAATAAAAATGTCCCCCATAACTTAGTAATTTTGTTTCTTTGATTAAATCTTACATTATGTTACTTGATGATTCAGTGAGTGTTTAGTATAGACTTAAAAAAAAAAAATGTAAAAATCTTACTGGAAGACATTTTTGCCTTTTTAGTTTGTTATTTTAAAATTCCATTCCAGTGTTCCTCATTCTTGAGAAGAAATGTGGGCACTCCATCCACCTCTGGTAGAGTATAGCATGTGAGTAATTTACATAATTAAATTACGTAATTTATATATATATATATATATAATACACAAATCAAAGACATCACCGTTATAAAGTAGAGTAAAAACACACAAACCTTTTGGAGATGCGATGGAAAGTTGAAGATTGACGGGACTACAGCCTCTCTCAGTCGTATAATCTGCCCAGTCCGGTCAAAATCATCCGGTTTAAAATGCTCACTGCAGAGCCTGGAGAACTCGGTGACAACAAAATCCTGTCTTCTCATCGCAACTTCCCATCTCCTCCATAATTCCATCTCACTGGGAAACCTCGGAAATTATATAAGAGGAAAAAATATTAACAATATAGTAAAATAATACACGAGGAACAGTTTTTGCCGCTAGCATATTTGCTGTTAGCCACATTACGTCGTTTACGATTACACGTTCAGGTGGCTTGAAAAACTTGTAAAAAACAAAAACAATGTTAAAACTTACTTGTGAAATGTAATTCCACGTGATCGGCTCTGAATCGAGCGCCGATTATTGCATCCGAAGGCTGCACAAGCAAAAGGCATGGTTGCAATCGGTTGCGATTCTCCGTTCAGTGGTTCAGTCTATGTGGTTGTGAATGTAGCCTAGCTTAGGTTGACCCCAGCAATATGGCGGCTCCGCTGGTTCACTCAGGATCACGTGATGCGGCGTCTATCTTTCTATGTCTATGGCACCAACGGTCGGCTGGCTCCGAGTTAGCTTAGCTGTTTTTTGTGTTATCATTCCCTTATTTTCAACTAATTTTACGGACATATTTTTTTTTCTACCTAATGATTGGACTGGCATGTCTGCAACTCCCTTTGGGCTGTTTATCACCACTTCAGGGTCTAAAACTATCCGCTGCTACATTGTTTACACAATCAGCTGACAACCACAAAATGCGTCGGAGATCGATGTTTTTTTTTTTAATTTTGTCATGTTTTATTACATTTTCAACTGCTTATCAAGATAATGTTCCCGTTATGGCATCAATATTATTTTAAATATACATATATATAATTCATGTTTTGTTGTAAATGAACAGACACGCGAAGCTGGATCAATCGATGTTCCGGCACTCGATGGACAAGCCTGTGACCTCGTGACAGGAGAAATTCGTATTCAAGACAAAGGAAAGCCGTATTCTAAACGAAGAAAAGTCGTATTCAAAAGAGACACGTTAAATGTAAAACAAAACGTTGTATTCATGTTTTTTCTTTAAAGTTGTACACAAAATCTAAATGTATGCACAACTTTGTTTTTATGAATAAAAAATATTATTTATGCATACGTTTCTTTTTGACAGCTATCTTACCCCATACGTTTTCCTCAACCCCCCACACACACGCACCTCATACACACACGGATATCACTGCACGCTAAAACGAAACACTGTAGCTGCCTGGGATATGTTAAAAATAAGCATTTATTTAAATGTAATTCTCAAGACTTAAAAAATGTTAGCTGATAAATAGTTTTTTGTTACATAAAAACGACATGCCAAAAGGGATTTGAACTTGGGACATCAGGAGCGGAGGCACTGACAACTGAGCTAATACGTTGTCTGCGTTGAACGTTGTATACGAGTTGAAACCCCCTACCAGTTTTTGAGATTTAATGTTTCGATTTTTAAGGGTTTCAAATGATGAAAATAAAACTCATTAACAGCAAATCCCTGGAAAAACTCACTATGTAAAATGTCGCTCAAATAAAACTGAATCAGGGAAACTGCATCAATCGACTCGTGTCCTCAAATCCTCTCCAGACATAAATAACATTTCCTCTGGATTAATCCAGCCTCCTCTCTACATGATCCTCTATGAATGGACATGTCATTTTGGTTTCTGCTGGTGGAAACGTGACGTCTCTAATGTGAATGTTCTCTAGATATTAATGAAGAACTCAGATTTGAACATCTCTCACTTTAAAAAGGGGCAGAGACCGCAGAGAACTCTAAGTTTCCTGAAGAAAACCTGCTCCAGACCAGGTTATGTTCACAGACTCAGTTGCCACAGTGATTGATTCTGAGTTTAGCTTAACCCGCTTCTTGAAACGGGCTTGGTTTCACCCACTTTCACGGGTTTGAGTTATCTCTCTTTCTGAAACCGAAAACTCAGAGTTTTACTGAATTTGGAGTTCAGGAACTCAGAGTTCCAACAAAACCTGCTTCTTGAAACGGGTCCCAGTTGTCAGCTTTGCCTGTGTAGGTCCGTAAACCAGAAGTTACACTCCACATTTATGGCCCTGTCGCCATTTTTTCTGACATCACTGTGAAAAGGTCTATTCTTAAAACTGAGAAAGCCTCGAGGGCTTTCCAAGATGCCAGAGTAAGTCACGTAATTTCTCAGCTCATAAATGCATAATATGGAACATTAGAGTCATTGTATATAAAAATAAATACATTTTCTCTCAATAGTTGGGAGGAAAAACAAAACTTTTTAAAATAAATGGACAATTAATGTCATATTCTGAATTTCTAAACACTTTTCAGATTTCCGTCACACCATAGGAATGTGCCATAATATTTGATTCCATTCCATCTAGTATAATAATGCTTATCAAAAGCGCATACACTCCTTTTCCTCTTCCTTTTACTTTAGAATCCAAAGCTGGGAAACTCTGTTTTTCAGACCACAGTGTAACAATCACACTCATCAACCATCAACATAGAATGCGATCCCCATACTTCCACCAATCTGTAACAATCACACCTCATCTTTAGAGGGGACGTCACAACGCCCTCCTAATAGGAGCATTCAGTGTTTTGATATTTCTAATTTTGAGGTGTGATTACAACAGAGCAACAAAAATATTCACACTTTATTTCAAAAGATTTCTGTTGTTGTGTCTTACTGAAACAGCTTTGTTAAGAATTTGGATTAGAAAAAGATTTGGATATTTCTTAATATGTGCCTAATAACAAATAATGTTGGAGAAGTTTCATTTAAGATTTCACACAGCAAAGTTCTTGTTTTTTTTCATTCTAATTTGGCATTTACCTAATATTTTACGCTGGCTATCAGCTTCAGCGTGTTCACCTATCAAATTTTAGGAACTTTCTGCTATCAATTTCTCCATCTTCAGCGGACAAATTCAGCTTACAGCATTCTCACTAGCATTATAGCAGGTAATGCTGGATATCTAGTTCATAATTATGTTAAAAAGGTATGGTTATAAACTTTTAAAACTGTAGTTTTAGAGTGTTGAATAAATGTTTATCCTGTTCGTCCCGCCACCTAAGGTGTGTTTTGGATTTTGGCCCCTTGTGTGATTGAATTTGACACCACTGATCTAGACCATTCCAATATAGCGTCTGACATTACAACGCAACAAGCTAGCATGTCATCTCTAGTGATTTTTTTTTTTCTGAACTTTATTTTAGAACAAGGAAAAGACATAACATACCAGGGGGACAACAAATACAGTTACAGAAAGATATTACATTTTACAAAGGCATCATGACAGATGTTTGCTTTAGAATGGGAGCTTCTGGAAATAGTTAAAACATATGATTCAATTTCTTTCAATAAAACAGGGAAAAAAAGTTTACTGTGAATGACTTTAGATTTGTGGATGTAAAATTTTGTAAGGAGGATCACAATATTTATTACATAAAATATACTTTTGTCAACTTTGACAAGAAAACCAAAAAGAACATTTCCCATTTTAGGGTGAAATCATCGTAAACCGTATTCTGAATCAGTTTGGTCAGCTCTTTCCATATTTTTTTTGAACATTCACTGTTCCAAAACAAATGAAAGTGACAGTTTCCAAGATGAGAGTTACAAAAAGTACAGTTAGAGTCTTTGTCTTTAACAAATCTGGTTAAGTATTGGTTAGTGGGGTAAAATCTGTGCAATATTTTAAATGAAACTTCTTTTGTTTTGTTATTCAAGAAAAATTTGTTTGGTAGAAGCCATACTTGTTTCCAATTTATATGGGGGACAAACTGTTTCCAATAAAAGTGGACATAAGAAATAGAAACAGAATTTTGCTGGAGCAGGGCACGAGCGACTCGAATGTTCCTGTTTCCAACAGCAAAACAGATTTTACCCACTGGGGTGTCATTAACCTTTACCAAGGGAGGAACCTGAAAATCTTCAATGCAGTTTTGAAAAAGAGAGCAAATTTGTCTAGGAATAGCGTTAAAGACAGCACAGTATTGCTTTGGGGAAACAGCAAGATTTTGTTGACTTTGTTGAGAAGCTGACCTACTGTTAGAATGTGGTTATCAAGCCAGTTTTGGAAATACAGAGATTTAGTTTTATGAAGGATGTGCTTGTTATTCCAAATATAAAATCTATGGGGAGAAAAATTATGTTTATATATCAGCGACCAGGAAAGTAAAACATGTTTATGATATTCTGAAAGTTTTAATGGGATTTTGTTTGTGTTGTAATTACAGAGAAGTACGAAGTTTAAGCCTCCACACTGTGAGAAGTCATCTCTCGTGATGTACCTCGTTGATTCCAATCATAGACTGTAAAAACAATGGACAGAACAAGTAATGAGGTCTCCCATTGGAAATGCATTACCTCCTCTCCTCGCGAAAGTAGGCCGCCGCTTTCACCGTCACTTCCTGAAACGGCTATCGCCATATTGCAAACCATCATCAGCGATTGGTCCGAGTCTCTGTGAGTCATGGAATCTATAGGAAGTACCTTCAACCAATCTTAGGTGAGTTTATTGTGAGTCTCCGCCTCTTTCCACGCCTCTACCACGAGACAGCAAAGTGTAAACAGCTTCCACTTTAATAACGGTGACTCGAGAGAATTGTACAAGTCATTGTTCAAGCCTTTGAGGGAGAACCATTCCAACATTTGATTCTGCTGTTAACCTTTCCTGCTTCCTCGTCCTGACCGTGGTCTGGGGGGGAACAGGGGAGCTGCTGCAGCTCCTCGGATGAACGTCCAAGTGGTTAAACCCGCGGGTGTTTGGTTCTGCAGGCAGATACTCTCACTGTCTGGTTGGAGGCTGGAATCCACCATTTATTTTCACTTTTGTTTTACAGCACATTGCTTTACTCCAACTTTCCCCGAACGCCCGCTCCTTTTCTTTCCGCTCTCATCCTCTCTCTCCAACCCGGTCTCAGTGAAATGCGTCCCTATTCCACGGCTTTGCACCCTCGGAATACCGTGCATAGTATACGCCAAACACGGTTTTTGCGTGCATATGATACGCAGTTGCAGCCCATTCAAAACAACAGGAGCGGCTTTTAGGTTTCGTTTTGATCACGTGGTCGGATGTTTAGGTTTCTCCGGATCACGTGACTGATCACGTGACTTTTGAGTTTCTGTCCGGCACCGTAGATCCACTCTTTTTCTGGTGGAAAATCCCTCAGAATAAAATATTTTGTGGACTAATCTTTATTTTGGTAATATTTCTAGCGAGAAATGTACCGTCACTATCACGACATGCATTTATTTTGGACATACAGTTCGTAGTTTGTCTGTTTTGCTTGACTTTTCGGGCTCAAAAATCGTAAAGAAGCAACGTCTGGGGTGCACGGAACAATCACGGAACCGGGCGATCAGCAGGATTTGGGACCCGACCCGCATCGGTGCCGGGTCAAGGTTAGAGTTAGGGAAGGTTCGGAGAACCCGCCCGGAACCTTTTTAATCGGGCCCGAATGACTTCTGTAAAGCTAGAACGTGATCACTGCCTGACTACTTCCGGTCCAGGAGACGGTCAAACGTGATCCCGAAACGAAGATTATCAAAATAAAATAATGTTTCTTTAATTTCTGCCTCATAAACAAACACAAATGTCGGTTATTTTAAGTGACAATAACGAGGGATGCTTTCAGACAAAAAAAAAAAAACACAATTGGGTTATTTTTTACTGTTCATTTTTATTATTATTGTTAATATATTAATATTTTTAATATAATAATAATAATTATTATTATTATTAGTGGTAGTAGAAGTAGCAGTATTAATTTATTATTTATTGTTGTTTTTATTACAGTTATACTTTTTAAAAATGTTTGATTTTCCTTCAACCAGAGAGCCACAACCGCTGGTGTCAGTCCAAGACTTTTATTCTGAAGTTTTCCTGCTGTTCATGCATAGACTGAACAGGCCCTCCTAAGGTGTCCTCTGTGTGGACATGGGAGCCACATGAACAGACAGAGGTGACCTCCAGGTGCTGCTCTGCTGTCCAACAGCCTTCAGCGACTCTGGCGGCTCCACTGATCCATTTCACTCACCAGCAGCCACCAGCAGGACTTTACTGCCAACAGTGAGGAAGGCCCGGCGAAGGCGGCAGGTGAGGGGCATTCTGGGACGAGTGGATTCCAGCTGGGAAATCTCGGAGATGTCCGTCACAGGAACGTGGGGGTCCTCTCCCAGCAGCCTGGACAACAATCAGAACATCAGAACCCTGGTTTCTCTCCTCAGACAGCTCCAGCTGGACTCCCGTTACCTGAAGCCCACGTCTTGGTCCGTTCGGATGATCCACTCCAGAGCCTCAAGAGTCAAGGGACCAAACTCCTGATCCTGTGCCTTCAAAAACACAATCTGTGTCATTTTTCTGATCTCTCTGCAGACTGAGCTGCAGTTAAAGTTTATTTACCCTGAAGAATTTATGATTTTTTTTTATTATTATGTGTGTAGAATATGAATTATATCCCAGATAACTTTGTTCCACTGATAGTTAGTGGTTGGATAAAGCCATTTATTGGCTAAAAAAAATTCCTGTGGCGAGTTCTGGTTCTGTAAAGAAATGACCGCAATGCGCAGTTTCACCACTAGGGGGAGTAAAGGACAAGCAGCCGACCCAGGAGAAGATTTATGAACGTTTCTTTGTATTTTGCACAGACAATTGGGAAATTTTTTGTCACACAGGATTTGAATCCTGATATTGACGGCCGAGTGAAGGCCAAACGATGCAGAGAGAAATGGAAGTTAACTCCAAATTCTTCTGTTTGCAAATCTCTGCAAGTTTAAGAAAAGTTTAGATCATTCCTGTTCTATGAAAATGACCAAGAAATCATCATTTCTTCCAGGTTGTGTAAACTTCTGAGCACAACTGTACATTCAGGCTGCCATGGGGGTGCGGTTCACACGTTCATACCTGCAGGTAGGTGGAGGACTGGTTCATGGTCAGACTCCTGTTGGGATGCTGCAGGTCTCCACAGTCATGCTGGCCTGCAATCAAGTCACATCGTCACATCACTTTCAGACATTTTTGTCTTCAAATCCTCTCTTCTGGTTTTGGAATGAGTCAGATTCAGTTTGAGACGAGCTTGATGCTTCTTCAGGGACAGAACATGAATAGAGCTTACATCAGCAGATAAACAGGAGAGCAGTGTATAAACTGAGTGTGACATTGTGGTAAGAAGCCTTATCTATTCCAACTACTAAGGATAAATATTGAACCCTTTTCATTTCAGATCAGCTCAAACATCTAGAATCTGCAGAGGTCTTCAGCTCCTCTGAGCTGCTGGTGTGTGGGATGCAGAGAAGATGGTTACCAGCTACGACAGCCAGGTGGTTGTGGAGACTCAGCAGCAGCTTCAGGATGATCTCCTTCTCTACTTCCTCCTGCAAACATACATGTGGATGAGTACCGACCGCACAGAGTGTCATTTGACCAGCTGGATGAATCTCAAACCAAACCTCAGCCCTGGCAGAGAGGGAGTTTACTGCTATTTTGCATCATATGTTGCATTTTTATAACATTTTTTTCTAGAAAAAAGGTTCTGGAGTTTACAATAATTTCCCTTGCATCTTCCATACCAGTCTGCCATGTTTGAGTTTCAGAAATATTTACAATTTACAGAATGAGAGATGAAGCTGGTTTGTGGCTCTTTAACAATTTCTGCTTTTTTTCCAGCTGAGAACAGAAAAACTGAAAGGTGAAGGCCTGTGTGAACATCATGTAGCCCTTGTGCTGTCCTAGGTGTGTTGGGAGTGGGGTCATCTGGACCCCACAAGACAACTTTTTTCAGTTTTGTCTGTGGCAGACATGAAATCCTGTCCACCTTTGTCCACATTTGTCATAAGAGAGAAACAGCCCAATGTAAGGGTCGGGTCATCTGGACCCCATAAGATAGCAGAAGGGTTAAAGACAAACTCCTTAGATTTCTGAAGAAAACACACCAAAGATGTGTCAAAACAAATAAAACATTTTTGATAGCTGGTCTGTGTTGTTCAATGATTTACAAATTATGAACATTAAAAAACAGAGTTTTGTAATAAACAATGTTTAAGTCCTCAGATCAGGAATGTTGGATCATCAGCTACTGTTGACCAGAAAATGTGAACATTTCTGCAGTTTGATGGAACCTATTGACAAACAGCTGAGGCTCACCGGGCTCCTGGCTAGCGTGACGGCTCAAATGAGAGCGCCGCGGTCTTTACATAACTCTGAAAGTTTGAGAGGAAATCCCACTGCAGAAGATCAAGTTCGACCTCTGCGGCGCTGCAAATCCACTTTGTTGAAAAACTTACTGTATAAATGGCAGTTTATCGTGTCACCCACGTCTTAAAGTCAAGGATCCGGCCCTCAGGTAATTCTATCCGGCCCTCCAGATCATTTTATTTTATTGTTATTAATGGTTCGATGTTATCTTGCACTCATTTCTAACTTGTATAATTTTGACAGAATATATTTTTATGTAGTGTAAGATACTGAACGTCATTTAAGGTTTAAGTTGATTTATTTTGGAATATTCCTGCTTTTTATTATTAATAATCATTTGAAAAAGTTACGGTTTTAAAGAAAAGATTTGGGACATCAGAGCAAAGATCCAGCCCCTTTTGAAAAATTCATGGATTGTGTTAAAAAAAAAAAAAAAAAAAGATAGATTGTAAAGATCTTTTTAGAAACCAGACAAGTAAAATCAAACCTTCTCTCCATTTTTAAGCACTGGTGAACTTGTAGGAGGTTGCCACAGATAGTTATCTGGAAGTGGAAACAGGGACGATGACTCTGAAAAACATGCAGACAAATGCATTAGATGTGCAGTAAACTTACCAGAATACTTGGTCATTCAGAAGTTGATTGAAAAGAAGTCAAAATTGCATATGAGGACATTTAAAACTAGAAATGATCTTTACATTAACAGGAAAAACATGCAGGTTGAATTTGTCAAATACAGTTTATGAAATTACAATAAATTATATTTAACCAATATTAAAACATCATGATCTAAAGAAGGAATTAGAGGTAGAACTAAACTACATTTATCAATGTCAGTATTGGGTAGTAAAAGGGTTATTGTATTTAAATTCATTTTTAGTCATGAAGTAACTTAACAGTATTATAATCTTGATGTTGGGGGGGTTACATCAGTAAACTCACATTTGCTCTTGATGGTTGTTCAAGCTTATTTATAGTCATTTATTTTAGATCTTGCTCTGACTGACTATACTAAATAGTGGATGTAATACAATTCTAAATTTCTCAAATTCAACTTTCAATCTAAACAGAAAAATAAATCAAAGATTAATAACTGCTGATGATAATAGGTCACTCAGACTTGAACGCACATAAAATGCATCCGGGCAAAGCAGCAAAGAGCATCTTGATCACGGGTATAACATACATTTCCATCATTTTTTGGGTTTGGTCGCATTTAAAAAGTGTGCGAATAGCAGCCATTTTGGGGGGTTTTTAGCTTTTAGATGACTTTGGGCTGGAAAACCGTAAACTACCTGGCAACATCGGGTCCTGCTATTTCGCAGCTTAACTGCTGATTTTGCATCATGGCTCCTTTTCTTTTTCTTTTAACAAGTCCTCTCAAAGTACATCAACTGATCGATCTCTTCCTCTGTTAACGAGACGTTCTTTCTAAACCACAGCAGCCACGGTTAGCCAAGCTAGTTAAGCTAGTTAAGCTAGTCCGCCTTTTATTAAAACGAGAAACACTCGCCGTTCACACACTGCCGTAAAAATACGTAAAACCGTGAAACTTTGCGGTCTGTGCAGAAGTGATACAACTAATACGAACATGATAAAACACGTCAAATCAAAGGAAACTTACCAGGAAGTAGTTTCATTTTCAAACCCGAAGTCCGACGACATCTTAATGTGTCACCTTAAAGAGGGACTTGAATCAGTTTTTTGAGAGTGACGTCACCGAAACATCAAAGAGTGACGTCATATGACGTCACCAGAAGAGCTATAAAAGCTCAGCTTCAGATCCAGTTTCTCACAGAGCGTTCAGCGATCAGAGTATCAAGAACGAAGCTCGAGATTAACCTCCAGTTACAAAGAACCTTTATTGTTGCATTGTGATCAGAAGTCAGAATGAGACAAGTAGTGGACCCGTGGACAGGTTCCCCTAAACCAGAAGGTTGGATGGACTGGAATGACCCTGAGGAGAGTAGTTACTCCCCACTTGCAAGTGATGATGAGGACTTTTTTGAGACTCCAAAAAATCCAAAACCACAAAGACGGGAGATGCAGAAAAAACTCAAACCTGCAATCTTCCAGCTAAAGCAGACTCCAGCTGGAAAAGGTTTAAGTTTTGCTCAAGTCACCACCCTTCTATTTATAATGTTGCTCAAATAAAAATGAATCAGAGAAACTGCATCAATCGACTCGTGTCCTCAAATCCTCTCCAGACATAAATAACATTTCCTCTGGATTAATCCAGCCTCCTCTCTACATGATCCTCTATGAATGGACATGTCATTTTTAGTTTCTGCTGGTGGAAACGTGACGTCTCTAATGTGAATGTTCTCTAAATATTAATGAAGAACTCAGATTTGAACATCTCTCAATTTAAAAAGGGGCGGAGACCGCAGAGAACTCTAAGTTTCCTTACACATACTGCATTTCCGAGTCCAAGCCTGGTTCTCTCTCTGCTCCTGGGTTCTTGTCACCCCAGCCGTCACACATTTACTGTGACAGTATAGAAATGTGTCTGTAGAACTTGTAGATTTTACACAACTACAAGATTTTTACAAACATGCTTTCATTTGCTCTTGATTCACAACAATTTTTCTTCATTAAGTATTAAACATTATTTTAAGCCTTATTTTTGTCTTATGTCCTCCATCAGAAAAATGCAACAAGTACATATTAAAAACAAACATAATTTTCATTGAAGTGGATGTTTATCTAAACAAATATGATAACGTTTTATTTATGAAATGTATGAACTGTTTAAATTAGTAACATTAAAAAGAAGCACAAACATCAAGGATTGAAACTACGTTGTATTTACCTTTCAGTTTGTAACTGCATGTCATTGTTTGAACGTGGTGGTGAAGTGAATCTGTTGAAGGAGGAGATCCACTGCTGAGAGAAGAATTGATGTTTTTAGAATATGGTTTATGGAATAGTAGCGACTGTGGTGATGTCATCCATCAGCTGTTAAATATACAATTGTCAGATCTCTAGCGGTTCAGATACCCGATCACCCAGCTGTCAGAAATTAAATCCAGCTATCGCAAATCCAATCCAGAACCCTCAACCATCACACATGTTGGCGGCAAAGAGGAAATAACGTAAAATACATGCGCATGATTAGGGAGTGGTTAGAGAAAGAGGATCGGGTAGCGACAGACTCTGACAGAGATGGAATTATTTTGTTTTTAGATTTTTTCAAAGCTTTTGATAGTTTGGAACATCGAGTTATTTTAATGTCACTCCAGCACTTTGGTTTTGGCCAAAAATGTACAGACACCATTTCAATGTTCTATAAAGACATAACCAGTGCAGTTCTGCTTCCTTCAGGTACCACCAGCAGATTTCCAGTGAACAGAGGAATTAGACAAGGTGACCCAGTCAGTCCACTTCTCTTTATTTCAGCAACAGAAATGTTAACATTATCAATACAAAATGACCAAACAATTAAACTGTTATCTGTGGCAGGAAATGCTCTAAAAATAATCCTGCTGGCTGATGACACAGCCTTACTGTTAAAACAAAAAGAAGAAATCCAAAATGCGATGAAAACTCTCTATTCTCTTAAGCATTAGGTCTAAAAATAAACAAAAACAAATGTGACATAATGACAATTCATGACACCAAAGAAACTCACATGTATAATATCCCAGTAAAAAACAAAATACTTAGGAATAATGACTAATAGAAATTTTAAGGACAGACTGAATACTAATATTCAATCAATAATAGGCAAAAATCAAAAGATCTTAAACAGTTGGTTACAGAGAAACATTTCAATTTTGGTAGAATTTTATGAACAAAAATGGAGAGCATTTCTAGACTCATCTACCAGCCTTTGCTGTGGCTTTCCCCGACTCTTGCATTGAAAACATCAACAAAATTCAATAGAATTTTATTTGGAATAATAAACAACACCTAATTAGAAAAAATGACAGTTAAACCAATTGAAGAGGGAGGGATGAATGTTACAGATTTTGAGGTGATGAATGGAGTTATTAAATTGTAATGGCTAAAAACCTTTATTAAAAACAAGTATTCTCACTGGTTCTCTAGACCTTCATACTTATTCCACAAAGTTGGAGGCATTGAATTGCTATTAAAATGGGATTTTGATCCAATTAAATTACCAATCAAACTTTCTGAATTTCACAAACAAGTTTTACTTTATTGGAAGTTAATCTACACGCCCTCATACTTCGTCAATCTGGAATAATAGATTTCTTCTGTACAAAAGTAAATCTTTATTTTATAAAACTTGGATGGATAAAGGAATATGGGCCACAGTTCAACTGATGACAAATGATGGTACATTTCTTAATCACATAGAATTTAAAACCAAGTTTCAGTTGGATTGCACAAATAAAGAATATTCAAGAGTCATTGAATCAATCTCTCTATTCTGCCCTCCCTGACCTGGATCCAGTTTGGCAGATAGACGAACAAGTCTCAATGAGAAGCAGGTTTTCAGGTCTTCTGAAGATTTATTTTCCCCTCAAGAAATGTAAAACTGTGAACAGCATACAAAACGACTGTGGGTTAGCATGATTGATTTACACATAGAACTGCTAGCTGCTAACATTCACATGCTCTAGACACATTTTAATAACAAACAAACTCATTCATTTTACTTACAGGCATGGATTCACTGAGCTCCATAGAACAAAAATGAAAGTAAAGTGCAGTTTTGAGATAGTTTCATCCACTGTTTTATAGTCTTCTTTTTACTAAAACTAAAACAGCACACCTGCTCCATCTAGTGGTCAAACGATGAAACAGCTCAGACTAGAAGACAGAACACTCTCCTAAACTTATTCAGTTGATTAAAGCAAATGTACAACACTCCTTGATTTGACCTCAGCTCCCATCTTTGTTGATTGATAGCATTCTTTTTTTTGATATAAAGTGCAATAATACATTAAGAACATCCTTGACATACAAACTATTCCCTCTACCTATTAGAAGAAAAACTTTGGCCCTATCTTTTTCAAAAAATAACACTTGTAATATTAGGTCAAATTTATTTTCATTTCCCCTTATTCCAAAAATGAAAGAGGTCCATTTCAAAACAATTAACAATATTTATCCATGTAAAGAATTCCTACATTGAAGATTTACCATTCAAGATAATATATGTCAAATATGTAAAAATGAAATTGAAACCCAAAAGCATCTTTTTTATGACTGTAATGTTGTTAATCATTTGTGGGGTGATTTATATACATGGCTTTTAACAGAAAATACTATTCCATTATTTACATATCCTAATGTACAATTTGGTTGTATTGACAAAGAAAATTCAAATTTTGTTCAATAATTTAGTAAATTTTGGTCAGTTTTTTATTGCAGGAGAGAGAATCCCCACTTTATGTTCTTTAAAAACCACTTGCATCTTTTTTTGTAAATCTCTTGAAAAGATAAAAAATAAAAATGCCACAAAACTTTTAGATTGTCTGTTTACCTGGACAGATGAGATTTTTCCTTACCCTTTATTTTATGGATAATCTCGGTTGGAATGTTTTAGATATTGATGCCTCCCAATTTGCTTAAGATTTCTGAGTATAGTTAGAACATTTTATTTCAATGTTATCTACATTTATATTTATTTTCTTACATTTCTTTTTTCTCTCTCTGCTCTTTCATTATGCTTAAATTGAATTCATTTTGTTTTCACATGTATACATATCTGGTAAGACGCTTTGTAATGTCCGATGCCATGCTTTTGTAATGTCTAACTTGTCAATAAAAAAAAAGAAAGAAAAAAAGACTACTGACAGAGAGGAGGGGCCTTTCTGCCTTTTGCTCATTTGACACATGTGAATATGTTTCTTTCTGACATCAGTATAAATGAATGTTGACTGCTGTTGGAGTGTCTGCTATCTGGCTGAGAAATCCTCCTTAAAAACTCTTCTTCTTGCTTAGGTTGAGCTGACATGTGGATCAGATCCAGTTCAGATGTAGATCTGCAGCAGGAATGCTTCAGCATTCAATCTCTCTCATCATCTACGATGAACAGACAGAGAGGTCAGCGCTTGACCTCAGGAGGCCTGCAGAGGTGTCTGTGTGCTTTGTGCTGCAGACATGTGGTGTGGAAGCTCAGCTTGTTTTCTCCTTCTCCTCAGGATCCTCCTGGGATGCTGCAGCAGGTGCTGATCTTCTTCTCAAAGCTGCAGCTGCTGAACGTACCTGGATGGGTTTGGGTTTCTGTCATCAGAGCTGCTTTCAACTCATCTGTAGTAATGAGTCACACATTTATGGAGAGGGGGGGTCACTCACATGCGGCTGTGTGCTTCAGGTGTGAGCAGGTGGTCTCGGGCTCCACCGCCGTCGTCAGACTGCTTACGTCCTGGCCTCTGTCGGATCAGCTGCTCCACTTCCTGCTCAAGACTCCGCCTCTGATGCCGCTGCAGCGCTGCCACCACATCTCTGATCAGGTGAGAGCCGACAGGTGAAGGTCACACCTGCAAGTATGAAGACAGCCGTCTGAGTGTCCAGCTGAAAGACCTGGACCTGTCTGTGTCCTCAGGTTAGCATGATGTCTCTGTGTTTGGTGGAAGAAGAACAGAAGTGAAGAACAGCTGGAGAAATGACATCTAAAACTACTGTTTAGTAAAGTTGCTTCTGAAAGGCCCAGGATTAAAAGGACTTCAAACAGGTTCATCAATTAGAGGCACATTCAAATCCAATAACAGTCAAGTCCAAATGTACTGGTAGAAACATCTAGTGGTGTCAAATAGTGGCAGATTCAAAGAACAACCAACTCCTACTGGAAACAGAGAACAAAGTCCATGTGAAAAAAGTCCATGAAAACATGAGAGAAAAGAGGGTCCAAGTGCAAACAGTCCCAGTCTGGAACGAGACCTTCCTCCATCACTGTTCCAGACAGTTGGAGCTTCATCACCACACCGAGCTTCTAAAAACACCATTTACATTCAAACACAGTTGAGACACACACATAGAAAATGCTCCCATTGGGTTGAAATGATTGAAACCCGCTCACATTCAATCCAGTGTTCAGCACGCCACCCTGTCCGGAGGGTTCGGGCTGACGACAGCACGACCGATCCTGAACCGAATCATCTTTAAAATGCTACACAAGCTAAACAGGATTAGCGTTGGATTGCTGCTGACAGTTTATGGCAGCTTACGTTTTGGAGCTGGCGTTCAACACACGGCCGCATTCCCGAGGGAGCTCATCAAAGAACGTTTGACTGGCAGCCGGACGGACACACGTGAATGACGGCGGCGTTTCAGCAGGAGCGGCTGCGCATTGCGTCATCGGTGCAAAGGCGGTTTCTGGGTCCTAGTGCCTGACGGGTTACAACCCTCAGTTGCACTAAAAAACAGCAGCAACATCGCAGGAGCTTGGGTGGCATCACGTGACGTCACGTGACGTCACATGACGTCATTTGACGTCACGTGATGCAGCTTGGACACTATAAATAGAAGCACTTTTCTCTGCAACTTCATTGAGATTGTTTCTCTAGAGACAGACACAAGACCACAAACACCTGAAGACCTGAGATCCAAAACTCTAAAACCTGAACACCCAAAAACCCAAAGACCTAAAATCCAAAAACCCAAACCTCAAAGACCCAAAAACTCAAAAAACAAAACCCAAAGACCCAAAACCCCAAAAACCCCAACAAACACCCAAAAATGTCTGAACATCCCACCAAGCTTTTTGTGGGTGGACTCTGCGCCAGCACAGACGACGACGGGCTTCGCCAGCACTTTGAGCGCTTTGGCGAGCTTATAGACCATGTCGTCATCAAACACAAGACCCAGAAAAGATCTCGCTGCTTTGGTTTTGTGACCTACGCCAAACCGGAGCAGGCCGCCGCAGCCATTGCTGCAGCCCCACACACAGTTGACGGGTACGCGGTGGAAATCAAACGGGCTGTTGCAAAAGAACCACCGTCTAACAAGTCTGAATCTTTGGCCAGTGCTATGGAGAAGAAAATCTTTGTTGGTGGCTTGAAGAACGACATCTTCGAGTTCCACCTCACTCAGTATTTCTCTCAGTATGGTCAAGTGGAGAAGTCTGAAATCATGGTAGATTTGGAGACCGGACAGAACCGAGGATTTGGCTTTGTGCACTTCACAGATCCCGCAGCAGCAGACAAAGCTGCGCTTGTGAAGTTCCACACAGTCAATGAACATCAAGTTGAAGTGAAGAAAGCTTTGACTAAGCAAGAGATAAAGGGAGAAGATGGAACAACTCCAAGAGTCATGGGTGCAAACCAAACTGGCAACGGTGGCAGAAATTATCCCGGAAACAACAGTAACGCGGGATATGACGGCTCACACGGAGCCGGGTATTCCTACCAGGTGAACTATGACTCTGGAAATGGATTTAATGATAACCAGGAATACGGCGGCTCACACACACTCAACGTGAACGCCAGGGAATTTAAACAGGCTTTTGAAAAAGCCCAATGTAACAAGCCTGAACCTCTGACCAATGCCACGGGGAAGAAAATATTTGTTGGTGGCTTGAAGAACGACATCTTCGAGTTCCACCTCAACCAATACTTCTCTCAGTATGGTCAAGTGGAGAAGTCTGAAATCATGGTAGACATGGTGACCGGACGGAACCGAGGATTTTGCTTTGTGCACTTCACAGATCCCTCAGCAGTAGACGGCGTTGTGCTTGTTAGGTTCCACACAATCAATGGACACACAGTTGAAGTGAAGAAAGCTTTGACTAAGCAAGAGATGCAGGGAGAAGATGGAACAACGCCGAGAGTCATGGGGGGAAACCAAAATGGGTACGGCGGCGCGCACGGAGCCGGGTATTCCGACCAGGGAAGCTCTTTTGGTGGATACTATGGCTATGGAAATGGCGCCGGATTTAACGGTAACCAGGGATACGGATTCTCACATGGAGCTGGGTTTTCCGACCAGGGAAGCTCTTATGGCGGATACTATAGTTATGGAAATGACGCCAGATTGAATGATAACGGGGGATACAGCAGCCCATACACATGCAGCCGTTGTGGTCATGAAAATCTCTCTGGAGGCTGGAATGTCTACAACGGCTATGGACAGCAGTACTCTGGCTACGGCCCAAACGAGGGTTATTTTGGCAGCCAGAGAACTGCTCCTTAGACTCTAGGGACCCTTCCTTTATGAACCCACACGAGGAGAGTGTGGTTGTTTTTTAGAGTTAGAATATTTGTTTGTTTTTTTATTTTTATTATTAGATTATTTCTTAGGACTTCTTTTGTTAGATTGTTTCTCAATTTTTACATGGATTATTCTGTTATGCCTTTTATTGTGAAAATTGTAAATGTAGATGTTAGTTAAAAAAATTCAAAAACAAAAAAAAAAAAAAAAAAAAAAAAAAAAACAACACACACACACACCACTAACACACATACACCCCCCACACATACACACACCACACACACATATATACACACACCACACACACACCCCCACACACACACCATACACACCACACACTCACACCCACCCATTCACACATCAACATATCAGCACATTCTCACACACACACACCCCCACACACACACACACACCCCCTTCGTGAGCCGCCATCTTAACGTGGTGAAGGGGTTTGAGGGCTTGATTGATCCTAGACCCTGTGCTCATTGGGTTGACCTTCTTGTTAGAGTCTCCCATTGCAAACGGCTCTAGGTGACAAGCCGGACTAAGAGCGGTTCAGAAAGTCATCCTGGTAAATGTTACATCTAGGTTAACTTTTTCTTTTCTTTTTTTGCTGGATCTATATCCATTTTACCAAATGCCCTCTACTGGATTAAGGAGACGCGATCACACTCGCCAGACGCTCAAAGCATTGAATGAACGAATCTTTCCTGCTCTAATTAGTCTACTCTGTAGGGCTTTCACAACCAGTCAAGTACTTGTATCTTTTTTCTGTTCTTCTTCTTTTTTTAAGTTTACTAAATACCTGTAGGGTGAGCGGTGATCCTACCTGATCAAGCAAGTTCTGAAGGAAGAGCAAGATGGACGAGACTGCACAGGTCTCCATAGCAAGTCACATGCAGTGACATCAACCATCAACTAGATGCTTGATCATCTATGGCTGAGTTATTAGGAAGACCCGCGTTTAACCTCCAGACTGTGTTTCTTGACCTGCTTTCAAGAGTTCAACAGTGGCGGTCCGTGCAATTCAGAGGTGAGCCTTCAGTCTTCCTCCGTCAAAACCATCCTTGTTAATATGATTAATATTTCTAACACCATACTGTTACTTATGAATATTATTTTACGGAGCAATTCCATCATAAATGGATCATTTAAATAGACTGAATTCACTACAAAGAAACAAACTCTGCAGGTCTCCTCCCACTGCAATAATATCAAATATCAAAGCACAACTGATTGAACTTGAAAATAAGCATTTTTATTTAAACCACTTTTATTAACAGCAAATCCAACTCATTTAAAGATGAACTCCATCCATGAAGGAAGATCAGCAGGAGATTTTCCTGCAAAATCCTGCATGCCGTATGACCGTTCTCATCCGAGACAGATCAGAGCGATGTGCTAAACCGGAGAAGGATGAATGCAACAAGTTGTTCCTGGTGCTCCCAAAATCTCTGGCAGTCAATGAGGGTGATAGACAGATTTTCATGGTATTGAAACCTGGGAAATGAGATCTTCAGAAATTGCCTGCCGGTAAGTCCGCTCCGCTCAGTCTCCAGTCCCCTCAGCTGCAGTGTGGGGGCACCGCAGGGCACAGTGCTGTCTCCTCTTCCCTTATACGTCTGACTGCGACCTGCCACATGCAGAAGTTCTCAGACGATACAGCTATTGTGACCTGCATCAAAGGAGAAGAGGAGAGCCAGTACTGGTGGAGAACCAGCTGCAGCTGAACGTCCAGAAGACCAGAGAGATGGTTCTGGACTTCAGGAGGAAAGCTCCAACACCTCAGCCGGTGCACAAAGAGGGAGACAGCGTGGAGAGGGAACACACAAGTACCTGGAGCTTGGGTTGGACCACAAGCTGGACTGGACAACCAACACAGACCAGCTCTACAAGAAGAGCCAGTCCAGACTGCTCTCATTTAACATCTGCTCAAAGCTGCTGCACATGTTCTATCAGTCGGTGGTGGAGAGTGCTCTCCTCTATGCTGCTGTGTGCTGGAGCAGCACCAGCAAGAAGAACATCTCCCGGCTAAATAAAATCATCAAGAGGGAGAGCTGTGGTGGGACTGAAGCTGGCTCCTGTGGAGGAGATGACAGAGCAGAGAACTTGTTTTTCTGAATGTCAGCAGACGACCAATTTAAAGAATCTATCTAGATCGATGGATCTAAAGCCTCTGACCTCCATCTTTGTCACCTCCAGCTGGCTCTCTGGGAGCTGAGGAGTGCCAGCGGCCTGCAGGACTGTTAAAGAGTAAAACAACTTTCTCGTTTTCCACTTTGACGACTTTTATTCACATTCCTCATCAAACTGACACAACGTCCACAAAACCGGAAGCCCCCACCCTCCCATCACAAAACGACCCTTTCTTTCTGAGTAGAACGCCCCCTAGCTGTGTGGGGTGGTCACCACTGTGACAGGGTTCTCTGATTCAGCTGAAACAGCTGAAGACCGGTCTGAACCATCAGCCTGGAGCTCCCGATGATTCCCTCCCTGTTCTCCACGTAGTCCCCAAGACCAGGGACCAGCGGGTTCTCAGAATCCTCCCGGTTCTCGTCGCTGATGGGTGGAGCCGGCAGAGCTGGCTGCAAATGGCATCCACCAGGCGGCTGGTGTCAGGCCAGTTTGAGGGCCGGCGTTCAGTCCCAAAAGGCAGCTGGAGTTATGTGGAAGAAAAGACAGGATGAAAAAATGAAGCAGATTTCTTAGTAGGTAAAAAACTTCTAGAAACAGCTCTTACCGTTGGAGAGACTCCTTCCCTGGACAGGAAGTGCTCTTCCCCTTCGCGGCCTTGAAACGATCTTTGGGCCGTCTGTCCCGGTGCCTGGTAGGTAGACGACCAGCTGCTCGTCAGACTCTGGGAGGCCTTCCCAGAGAGCAACTATGGTGGGATGGTGAGGGCATGAGTTGCAGAGTGGGCGGGGCAGCAGGCAAGCATACAGGAACTGATCTTAACACGTCGTTTTGAACGGTGACGAGTTCGAGTGACGTTTGGGGTTGTGGGGGAAGGTCTTGTTGGCAGAGTCATTAGGGGAAGGGGAGTAGAGCTGATCGATGAGGGGACAGTGACAGCAGGGGGCGAAGATGAGGGGGGGTCAAACATCCAGAGAAGGGGGAACACGATGATGATGGATAGGAGAAGGAGGAGGCAGGTGATACCTCTCAGAGGCCAGCCAAATTCTCTGAATGGATGCCGGGGCGGGGATTCTCCATGGTGAGACTCAAGGGTTGGAGCTTGGAGCTACTGTTGCAGTGGGACGCTGTTCCACTCCGCACTGTTTCTCCCCGGGGCGATGCAGCTGGACAGACCAGTCCGCTGTTGGTCCGGTGGTGGAACTCTCCTGCAATGCGATGCGTGGATCCATGTAGCCCCTTCAGTGACCTTCACTGCCGTCTGTGTGATCAGGAGGATCTGGTAGGCCCCACCCAGCGGTGACGGTTCCACCTATGCCTTTTGGAGCTCTTCACCAAAACAAAGTCACCGGGGCTGAAAGGGTGGAGCTGACCATCAGCTGACGTGGGAGGGCAGCGGCCACTTGGGATCGGATGTCTGAAAAAGTCTCAGTGAGATTTGTACAATAGGTTAGGACATTACCTTCACACAAGGCCGTCTCTGGGAGTGGAGCTCTTGGGGGTCCTGGTCCTGTGTTAGGAGGAGCTGCAAACAGAATCTCAAATTGTCTTAATCCCACCCTGCCCCTTGTACGCATGTGCAAGTGCATTAATAAAGGAGGAATAGCTTTAGGCCAAGAGAGGCCAGTTTCTTCACATCACTGATCTAGTTTGTTCTTCAAAGTTCCATTCTCTCGCTCCACAGCTCCTCCACTGGCTGGATGGTACGCATAATGTTCAATGAAATCCATCATCACATGTTCAAATGGGACAGTGGGGGGTGGATGGGCGGCCTTCTGGGTGTTTGATGTCTGTCTGCCTGGATTGTGAGAAGCACAAACCATACATGCTTGTGAAGCCTTTAGTGAACCAGTTCTGTCCGATAGCACTCATCATCCTCCTTTTGACACGTGGTCTAAACCATGGGTCAATTTTACGAAGTGAGGAAGGAAAGCAGAAGGCAGACAGGGTTTCCCATTAGGTCCCATCCAACTCTCAGGCGTATGTGTAGCATCAGCCTGTTTCCAAGAGCGAATGTCAACAGGAGTGACCAGTGACTGGAGTGCAGAGAGAGAGGAGGGAGCTGAGGGGGGAGGAAGGAGAGCAGCGTTCTTTGCAGCAGCATCTGCACGGCCGTTACCTATGGAGATGGGATCAGAAGAGTTAGTGTGAGCAACACATTTACACACAGCTACCTGTGATGGTAGCAGAAGAGCTTCTAAAAGATCAGAAACAAGATTGTGATGAAGGATGGGTTTTCCATCTGATTTCAAGAAACCTCTGTGGCGCCAAAGAGCGCCAAAATCATGATCGACACCAAACGCATAACGTGAGTCTGTATAGATAGTAGCAGATTTTCCAGCTGCAAGATGACACGCTCGAGTGAGAGCCTCAAGTTCAGCAGCCTGGGCAGAGAAATGACAAGGTAGAGGAGCAGACTCAACAGTTTCCTGTGAAGAACAGACCGCATAGGCAGCTCGACAATGACCAGTGTGTGGGTCACGGGAGGCGGAGTCATTCTCCTGCTTCAGAGAAACATGACCATGCTCCGCTGCTGACTGAGTGATTAGGACATAAACAGTGAAAATAGCATCCATCTTTCCCCCATTTGACGCATAGATCAGCCCATGCGTCATCTTAGAAAGAGCTGAAGGCAGGCATGGCTAAACGCCACGTCTGAACCAGCCAGCAGACATCTGCAGCTTCATCCTGAGAACAGAGGAGCACGTCCAGATAGGAAGTCAGCAGGAAACTGCAGGAGAGATGTGAAAGAGAGAGCACCAACACAAAAAAAGAGAAACGTGTAGGACATAAGGCTGCTGCTGCTGCAGCGTCACCACAAGTATATCCTGTAGAGATGGGATCAGATACATTAGGGTTATGTTGAGACGTGGTTTTCATCCTAAAACGTCTCCCCGAGTTCTGTTTCGTAAAAAGTGGAACAAAACCAAAGAGGTCAAATCAACCAAGTTTATTAGGAGATGAAGAAAACCTGGAGAGCATTTTCTCTGCAGCCATCTCTAATGGCAGCATGGTGGTCTGTCCACCATGTGGATAAATGATCTGACCCAACACCCCTTTGTCCCTGGGTTTTGCTGGCTTGCAGGGTGGTGTCACCAACACAAACACTTACACATGATAGGGTGTCTTCACCCTAATTTCTGATCAATGTAATGACAGTCTAAGGTTCACTTACCCCACCCTAGCTGCTCTTATCTATTCTTAAACCCACTGAATGGTTAACCAGGCTTTGAAAAGGCAGAGTACTGTAACTATTAAAAAGTAAAGACCAATAAGATGCGAGTAAATCAAAACATCAATGATGAAAACATAATCCTTCAGTTAACAGTGCATTCACACACAGGTATCTGTGAGGAAAAGTCATTCAAAAGTCAGATTCAAGGTTAGGATGCAAAATAGACTTTCAGACTTCAGGAAACCACGGTGGCTCCACAGAGCGCTGAAACGGTGAACAACTCTAAAGGCGCGACGAGAACAGTTGCAAACGGTGACGGACTGTTCAGACGCAAGACGGCGTGCACGAGTGAACGCGACGAGTCCAGCTTCCTGCACATGGTGATGAGAGGGCAGAGGCGCGGTCTCTGCTGTCTCATGACCCGTGCAGACGGCGAAACCTCAGATACAGGGTCACACAAAGCAGATTCAACTGCAGATCCACTGGTCTGGGATCTGTAGCGGTCGGTCATTGAGATCAAGTCAGGGCGTACAGTCAGGGATAGTCCAGCAGTACAGTCATGAGGGAGACCCTCGTCAGGTGTGGGGAGGAATCACTGGGTTTAACACCAAACACCTTTTAACAGTGACATTCAGCAGCTCGAGCAAACAGGTGAGATACCTGAAGAACCTTCAGGGGCTGGAGGAAGGCGGTGCTGGGGTCTGCAGGACACAGAGTCGGGAACATCAGAGATCTCTGGAATGTTATCAGAGGACAGGAGCGGGGGGGGTTGGGGGCTGACATCACAGATTGCATGCAGGCCTTTCTCCAGAGTCCCAAGTCTCTCCCCTGATCAGAATGGGATTTGGCTGGAGAGATGTGTGGGTCACTGTTCTGGACCAGAAAAACTCAGATTGAGTAGATGTTAGTCAGACAGACAACGTGCAGCACGTCACAGATCAGTTAAGGCTGCAGGTAGACAGATGATCATTTTCTGACATTATCAGCTTACAGAAATCTGATAACATTATATCTATTGTCAGGTCTAAGAGCTGACAAGATTTCTTAAAGTTTATCCACCACTGATAATTCAGAAGAGAAGGTGAGCAACTGCATGTTTCACCTTCTGGTGATCGAGCCTAAGATGAGGTCATAGCCCATTAAATTAAAAAGAGTAAATAAATCAACCATTTAATTTGGTACCTAGCAATTAAGATGAATGTATGTTTGGCACTATCACAATGTGTAAAAGAGGAGTGTCTATGGGGGCGGGGCTTCAGATCGCTCACATATCCACCTTATTCCTATGCCCCATGAGCCTTTGCGTGAATTATGGGGGATACTTCCTGTAGACGCCGGAAGTAGCATTTATTTACATTACAACTGTAGAATCAACAGTGAAGTTCCTCTTGTTTTGGATCTATAACTACATATAAATGTGGAAACAGCAGCTGTCATGTCTTTAAAGAGGAGACGTAACAATTCCGGTGCCTGTTAAAATTGAAGGATGACCTTAAAAAATGTCCAAATATAACATATAGTAGCATTTTTAGCTACTTTCTCAGTTCGGTTGCTGCAAATGGTGAAGCTCTGAACAATCTTAAAGCTCCGAGACATATCAATACCTTCATACATGATTATTTCTGCTGGAGTTAGCACACAGTGCTGATCAATTGTAACCTTATCGTTTTACGTGCTTGTGTTTACATGATGCCAGAGCCAATGAGGGTTGCATCGCGCGGTGTAGCTTTAGCCCGTTTCATGTTTTGACAAAGTCAGCTGTGGTTTAAACATCGGTAATTTTTGAATAGTTAATACCAGGAGATGCAGCAATTACACAGGAAATATCGTCCCTGTTCTTGTGACGCTGCAGCAAATTCACCGCGCTGTCAGGTCTCTGCAGTACCCGGCGTCTCTTCTTCTCTGGTGGTCTGGAGTAACCCAACCAGAATGTTGGATACGGATTTTCCTCCGTGGGTACTTTATCCACAAAATGAAACGAACATACATATAAAGTCTTAAGTGGATTCTTAAGATTTACATTTGGAGCCAAATCCTTCTGACTTCATCCTCGCCCGATGGACGGTAAAATCTGTACCGAGGAGGACAGCTGCACTCCCTCTTCGTCAGCGGCCCATGTTCCACACAACGCTCCTTAAGCCACAAATTTAATTTAGTTTGGGTGTTAGAACAACCATGAGCTGCGTAAAGCTATTTTTGAAACTTTTGAGGGATTAAGTAAAACACGCTTCTAAAGTTTCTATACACCGCTAAAGCTAACAAAACCGCCAACTTTCAATGGAAACAAATAGCGCTGTGTGACTTCCGGTTGCTATACCGGAAGTTTCACCCATGACCCGTTTTACATCAGCGGCCCCAGGAATAAGGTGGATAAAGAGCGGCTGTCATTTGTGAAGGGATGCAGTGAGCTGTCTGCAGGTGTCATGGAGGTGAAAGAAAAAATATATATATTTGAATAATGTCATAATTTAATTTAATATTAATTTTGGTTTACATTGTGAGGCTCGTCATTACTTTTTTAAAATGTTTTATTTAACAAGTTTTAGTTTCAAGATGACGTCATTATAAAACCACAGAATAGATCCGGAGAGGAAACAGAAGAAAAGCCTTCGACTTCAAAATAAAAGAAATCTGAATTAAACAGACAAAAAACAAAATAGTTGTTCAAATGGTGGATTTGTGTGTATTATATTTAGCAAAGTTAAGAGAAACTGAAGGCAAAAAAAAAAAAAAAAAAATTCTATCCCTTTTCTGTGGCGAGCTATGGTTCTTTAAAGAAATGACCGTAATGAGCAATTCAGCCACTAGAGGGAGGAAAGGAACCGCAGATCAAGAGATGAACATAAAATAATCTGGTCCTTGCAGTCAGTGACTGCTGCTGCAGGTCATCATAGATACTGTAATAATAAGTGATGAAGCTACTGGATGTTTGAGGAATTTTTCCAACTGAGAAAAAAAACAAACACAAACAAAAGCTATAGACAACAAGTTGACCTAAGGTTATTTTGGTTTTATGTTATTGGTTCAGTCCATCAGACGGGCTGAATGTGGCCCTGAACCAAAATGAATTTGACACCTCTGGTTTACACAATTAACGCAATTCCAGCCAATTCTCTCGTACAGAAAAGCGCTTTTGTGGTGATATGAAACACGTTTTGTTAGTAATGTGTTGCATATTGGTGCGTCAGAATCAAATGACTGGTTGATTGTGTAAACCAGAGGTCTGCGACCTTCAGCACTTGAAGAGCCATTTGGGTCAATTTCTCACTAAAAACATCCCAGCAGGAGCAGTAAAGTCTGATTCTCTTCCCACAACCGCTGGTGTCAGTCCAAGACTTTTATTTTGAAGTTTTCCTGCTGTTCATGCATAGACTGAACAGGCCCTCCTAAGGTGTCCTCTGTGTGGACATGGGAGCCACATGAACAGACAGAGGTGACCTCCAGGTGCTGCTCTGCTGTCCAACAGCCTTCAGCGACTCTGGCGGCTCCACTGATCCATTTCACTCACCAGCAGCCACCAGCAGGACTTTACTGCCAACGGTGAGGAAGGCCCGGCGAAGGCGGCAGGTGAGGGGCATTCTGGGACGAGTGGATTCCAGCTGGGAAATCTCGGAGATGTCCGTCACAGGAACGTGGGGGTCCTCTCCCAGCAGCCTGGACAACAATCAGAACATCAGAACCCTGGTTTCTCTCCTCAGACAGCTCCAGCTGGACTCCCGTTACCTGAAGCCCACGTCTTGGTCCGTTCGGATGATCCACTCCAGAGCCTCAAGAGTGAGGCGCCCAAACTCCTGATTCTGCGCCTTCAAAAACACAATCTGTGTCATTTTTCTGATCTCTCTGCAGACTGAGCTGCAGTTAGTTCATTTACCCTGAAGAATTTATGATTTTTTTTTATTATTATGTGTGTAGAATATGAATTATATCCCAGATAACTTTGTTCCACTGATAGTTAGTGGTTGGATAAAGCCATTTATTATCCAAAAAAAAATTCCTGTGGCGAGTTCTGGTTCTGTAAAGAAATGACCGCAATGCGCAGTTTCACCACTAGGGGGAGTAAAGGACAAGCAGCCGACCCAGGAGAAGATTTATGAACGTTTCTTTGTATTTTGCACAGACAATTGGGAAATTTTTTGTCACACAGGATTTGAATCCTGATATTGACGGCCGAGTGAAGGCCAAATGATGCAGAGAGAAATGGAAGTTAACTCCAAATTCTTCTGTTTGCAAATCTCTGCAAGTTTAAGAAAAGTTTAGATCATTCATGTTCTATGAAAATGATCAAGAAATCATCATTTCTTCCAGGTTGTGTAAACTTCTGAGCACAACTGTACATTCAGGCTGCCATGGGGGTGCGGTTCACACGTTCATACCTGCAGGTAGGTGGAGGACTGGTTCATGGTCAGACTCCTGTTGGGATGCTGCAGGTCTCCACAGTCATGCTGGCCTGCAATCAAGTCACATCGTCACATCACTTTCAGACATTTTTGTCTTCAAATCCTCTCTTCTGGTTTTGGAATGAGTCAGATTCAGTTTGAGTCGAGCTTGATGCTTTGTGATGGCTGCCTACGCTGCCACACCATCAGGGCAGTAATCTGCACCATACACTCACCTGCACATACACCTGAATTTTCTTTCAATTAAGACACACATTTGTTTGGTTTAAAATATACATTTATTGAGATTTTAAGCTTTATTTCAATTTAACTTCATTAATTTAATTTTTTGTTTTTTTGAGTTACCGGTGCTGTGGAACCCATTGCTGCTGCTGCTGCTGCTGCTGCTGCTGCTGCTGCTGCTGCTGCTGCTGCTGCTGCTGCTGCTGCTGCTGCTGCTGCTGCTGCTGCTGCTGGAGATGCCAAGTCAGGCCTGACAACAAAGAACGCAAGCCAGACAGCAGAGGCCTTATATGCAGCAGGACACTAATTGGACTGAACCACTGCCCGGGGGAGGAGAAACTATTTTTCTGTTAAACATTTAGTTTACATTCTACTTTATTAGTTTCACTATTTTTCTGTTAGCTTACTTTAGGATGGACAAGTTAATTTTGTGTTGCTGTATTTCTGTAGTTGTCTTAGTTCTTTTTAGTTCCCCCTTGTGTGTGTCTAGTTGGTCTGATCAGCCACTATAAATGTCCCCTTGTGTTTCCAATTAGTTAGGTCAGTTTAAGTTTGTGGGTTGGTATGTTTAGTTGATTGATTTTTGTCCTCCTGTTTAAAGCTTCAGTTACGTTTGTTACTTTGACCTCTTTTAAGGGCCCATTTTTGTTCTGCAAAACTTTTTTTTGGAAAATAAATGTAAATATTTTTGATACATTTTTGGCTGTCCTTGCCTTTACTGCTCGGTCCACCACATGCTTCTTCAGGGAATGAACATGAATAGAACTTACATCAGCAGATAAACAGGAGAGCAGTGTATAAACTGAGTGTGACATTGTGGTAAGAAGCCTTATCTATTCCAACTACTAAGGATAAATATTGAACCCTTTTCATTTCAGATCAGCTCAAACATCTAGAATCTGCAGAGGTCTTCAGCTCCTCTGAGCTGCTGGTGTGTGGGATACAGAGAAGATGGTTACCAGCTACGACAGCCAGGTGGTTGTGGAGACTCAGCAGCAGCTTCAGGATGATCTCCTTGTCTCTTTCATTCTGCAAACATACATGTGGATGAGTACCGACCGCACAGAGTGTCATTTGATCAGCTGGATGAATCTCAAACCAAACCTCAGCCCTGGCAGAGAGGGAGTTTACTGCTATTTTGCATCATATGTTGCATTTTTATAACATTTTTTTCTAGAAAAAAGGTTCTGGAGTTTATAATAATTTCCCTTGCACCTTCCATACCAGTCTGCCATGTTTGAGTTTCAGAAATATTTACAATTTACAGAATGAGAGATGAAGCTGGTTTGTGGCTCTTTAACAATTTCTGCTTTTTTTTTTTCTTTTTTTCCAGCTGAGAACAGAAAAACTGAAAGGTGAAGGCCTGTGTGAACATCATGTAACCCTTGTGCTGTCCTAGGTGTGTTGGGAGTGGGGTCATCTGGACCCCACAAGACAACTTTTTTCAGTTTTGTCTGTGGCAGACATGGAATCCTGTCCATCTTTGTCCACATTTGTCATAAGAGAGAAACAGCCCAATGTAAGGGTCGGGTCATCTGGACCCCATAAGATAGCAGAAGGGTTAAAGACAAACTCCTTAGATTTCTGAAGAAAACGCACTAAAGATGTGTCAAAACAAATAAAACATTTTTGATAGCTGGTCTGTGTTGTTCCATGATTTACAAATTATGAACATTAAAAAACAGAGTTTTGTAATAAACAATGTTTAAGTCCTCAGATCAGGAATGTTGGATCATCAGCTACTGTTGACCAGAAAATGTGAACATTTCTGCAGTTTGATGGAACCTATTGACAAACAGCTGAGGCTCACCGGGCTCCTGGCTAGCGTGACGGCTCCAATGCGAGCGCCGCGGTCTTTACGTAACTCTGAAAGTTTGAGAGGAAATCCCACTGCAGAAGATCAAGTTCGACCTCTGCGGCGCTGCAAATCCACTTTGTTGAAAAACTTACTGTATAAATGGCAGTTTATCGTGTCACCCACGTCTTAAAGTCAAGGATCCGGCCCTCAGGTAATTCTATCCGGCCCTCCAGATCATTTTATTTTATTGTTATTAATGGTTCGATGTTATCTTGCACTCATTTCTAACTTGTATAATTTTGACAGAATATATTTTTATGTAGTGTAAGATACTGAACGTCATTTAAGGTTTAAGTTGATTTATTTTGGAATAATATTCCTGCTTTTTTATTATTAATAATCATTTGAAAAAGTTACGGTTTTAAAGAAAAGATTTTGGGACATCAGAGCAAAGATCCAGCCCCTTTTGAAAAATTCATGGATTGTGTTAAAAAAAAAAAAAAAAAAAGATAGATTGTAAAGATCTTTTTAGAAACCAGACAAGTAAAATCAAACCTTCTCTCCATTTTTAAGCACTGGTGAACTTGTAGGAGGTTGCCACAGATAGTTATCTGGAAGTGGAAACAGGGACGATGACTCTGAAAAACATGCAGACAAATGCATTAGATGTGCAGTAAACTTACCAGAATACTTGGTCATTCAGAAGTTGATTGAAAAGAAGTCAAAATTGCATATGAGGACATTTAAAACTAGAAATGATCTTTACATTAACAGGAAAAACATGCAGGTTGAATTTGTCAAATACAGTTTATGAAATTACAATAAATTATATTTAACCAATATTAAAACATCATGATCTAAAGAAGGAATTAGAGGTAGAACTAAACTACATTTATCAATGTCAGTATTGGGTAGTAAAAGGGTTATTGTATTTAAATTCATTTTTAGTCATGAAGTAACTTAACAGTATTATAATCTTGATGTTGGGGGGGTTACATCAGTAAACTCACATTTGCTCTTGATGGTTGTTCAAGTTTATTTGTAGTCATTTATTTTAGATCTTGCTCTGACTGACTATACTAAATAGTGGATGTAATACAATTCTAAATTTCTCAAATTCAACTTTCAATCTAAAGGGAAAAATAAATCAAAGATTAATAACTGCTGATGATAATAGGTCACTCAGACTTGAACGCACATAAAATGCATCCGGGCAAAGCAGCAAAGAGCATCTTGATCACGGGTATAACATACATTTCCATCATTTTTTGTGTTTGGTCGCATTTAAAAAGTGTGCAAATAACAGCCATTTTGGGGGGTTTTTAGCTTTTAGATGACTTTGGGCTGGAAAACCGTAAACTACCTGGCAACATCGGGTCCTGCTATTTCGCAGCTTAACTGCTGATTTTGCATCATGGCTCCTTTTCTTTTTCTTTTAACAAGTCCTCTCAAAGTACATCAACTGATCGATCTCTTCCTCTGTTAACGAGACGTTCTTTCTAAACCACAGTAGCCACGGTTAGCCAAGCTAGTTAAGCTAGTTAAGCTAGTCCGCCTTTTATTAAAACGAGAAACACTCGCCGTTCACACACTGCCGTAAAAATACGTAAAACCGTGAAACTTTGCGGTCTGTGCAGAAGTGATACAACTAATACGAACATGATAAAACACGTCAAATCAAAGGAAACTTACCAGGAAGTAGTTTTATTTTCAAACCCGAAGTCCGACGTGCAGCTTCTCGTAGTGCGGGAAGGAGAAGTAGAGGAAGAGAAAGGAGACGGTCGAAACTGACGCGCATGCGCAAAGGGGAGGGGGCGAGAAAAAAATAAATTTGAATTCATGGATCAGAGGCTCATTGCTATTAAATAATTTTAGTTAGAATGAATGACATCTAAATAATTTTCAAACAAACTACTAAATTAATTACTAAAAAAATTAATTCAATCTTAATGTGTCACCTTAAAGAGGGACTTGAATCAGTTTTTTGAGAGTGACGTCACCGATACATCAAAGAGTGACGTCATATGACGTCACCAGAAGAGCTATAAAAGCTCAGCTTCAGATCCAGTTTCTCACAGAGCGTTCAGCGATCAGAGTATCAAGAACGAAGCTCGAGATTAACCTCCAGTTACAAAGAACCTTTATTGTTGCATTGTGATCAGAAGTCAGAATGAGACAAGTAGTGGACCCGTGGACAGGTTCCCCTAAACCAGAAGGTTGGATGGACTGGAATGACCCTGAGGAGAGTAGTTACTCCCCACTTGCAAGTGATGATGAGGACTTTTTTGAGACTCCAAAAATCCAAAACCACAAAGACGGGAGTTGCAGAAAAAACTCAAACCTGCAATCTTCCAGCTAAAGCAGACTCCAGCTGGAAAAGGTTTAAGTTTTGCTCAAGTCACCACCCTTCACCTGGCAACAAACGTTCCAGTGAAGCCGGTTTCTGTCCCTGCATCATCCCAACGTGTGGAAGTCAAACCTTTGGAGAAGGAAAAAACAAAGTGTGACTCCTCTTGATAAGCCGACTTCCACCTCTGAGTCAACCTCAGCGGCAGATGAAGCTCTTCAAGAGGAGAAACGCTGCTCTGAAA
>ML136680.1:0-47399 GCA_003999625.1 Oryzias javanicus
CTGGGGTCTATGCACCTGAGAGATGCTCTCTCAGATAAGATAGTCTCCTTGGATGGTGTATATGTGCTCCCAATTTTCAGTCAGAAACTTAGGGGTCTTATTTGACCAGGATTTATCATTTAATGCTAAATTATCTCAAGCTTGTAAAACTGCATTTTTCACCTACGCAATATCGCTAAGATTAAAAATATGTTATCTAAAAGTGATGCTGAAAAAACTCATCCATGCATTTTTACGTCGAGACTGGATTACTGTAACTCTTTACTGATAGCATGCCCTAAAAGTTCTTTAAAAGGTCTTCAGCTTGTCCAGAATGCAGCAGCAAGATTGTTAGCAGGAACTAGCAGAAGAGAACACATCACTCCTGTGTTGGCTTCTCTCCACTGGCTCCCAGTTGAATTTAGAGTAAAGTTCAAAATCCTCCTGTTAACATATAAGGCTCTGAATGGTGTGGCCCCATCCTATATTAGAGATCTCATAGTTCCTTACCAGCCAATCAGAAACGCTTCGCTCACAGAATGCAGGACTGCTTGTAGTTCCTAGAATTTTTAAAAGTACAGTCGGAGGTAGAACCTTCAGTTATCAAGCTCCTGTTCTATGGAATAAGCTCCCAGCCCATGTCAGAGAGGCAGGTACAGTTTCTACCTTCAAAACTAGCCTTAAAACATTCCTATTTGGACAGGCGTTCTGCGACTAGCCAGTAATCATAGAATAATTAACATAATGCTCCCATACTGTTCTGAAGTTTGGGGAAATAATTATAATCACATACTTCTCCAATATATGCTTGAAATATAAATGATGAAATATGTATATTCTCTACATAATAACATAGAAGGCTGCTAGAAGTTAGAAGCTGGGAAAAGTATGGTGCACTGGGGCTCTGTCCTCTTTTCCATCTACTTCTCCTCTCCTCTACTTTTTTATTTACTTCTAACTGTATGCCTGTGTTGGTGGTGCAGTATAATTCACATGTTTTTTCTTCTCTCTGACTCCCCTGTGGGAGACCGGGAGAGATTGCAGTTTCCGGGAGACTTGTTGGTGATCCTGACGAAGCCCCGCCCATCTGGATGAAGCCCCGTCACCATCCGTCACCATCCTGCATCTCTGAGTGGGAGTGATTCCTGGTGGGTCGTCTGTCCTCCTGCTCCTGGTCGTGGTCTGCAGTTCTGCCTCATCTGGACTATGGACTTAATCATCACTTGTCCCTCAGCTCTATATGAATGAACTCAGCTCTATATGAATGAACTCTACTCATATATGCAGTTTTAGCAGCTAACTTTTCTTTAACCGTTCTGGTATCGCCTGTCCGTCCTGGGATGGGATCTCTCCCTCATGTGGGAATCCCTAAGGTTTCTTCTTTTTTTCCTGACTCAGGTTTTTTTTTAGGAGTTTTTCCTTACCGCGAGGAGGGTCTAAGGACAGGGATGACCTGTTCTTTATAGTCTGTTTAGTTTTTACCTATTGTGCATATTTATGACTCCATCTGTGCATCTGTAAAAACTGCAGGCATGAAGCCAATGAGGCAAATTGAATTTGTGATATTGGGCTATATAAATAAAATTGAATTGAATTGAATTGAATCTTTTGTCTATTGACCACTTCTTTAATTTAATTGGCTCTTTTTGTCTTTAAGTGTCTCCATGGGGGATAAACAAAAACACATAAAGGACAGTTTTTTGTTCCAGTTCATATTCATCTGTACATTTCCTTTATCGAACTGTTGTGTGTCTGTCAATGACTGAGAACCTCATTTTTTCTGATAGCTGAGAACGTCTTGTGAGGAACAGACTGTGCATTTGTTTAAACCTCTTTTCTACATAAAACGACATATTCAAATATTTGCAAAATATTGCAAAATTAAAAAAAAACAAGTATAGAAATACATAAAAAGTAGGTGAAGGAAGGGTCAAAAAGCAGATATGGGCTTATAGTCGAGCTTCTACCTAATAAACTTTAAATTGGCATAAAACACAATTTAACACATTCACAATTATACACACTTTACACATCTTAAATTACAAAATAGGTTGTATTCAGATTGGTCACATGTAGTTGGCTTAAAGTGAACCAAAGTTCTCTGTCTGAATGCATCCATGTGGACCCTGGTCCAGGACCAGGAACCGCTCTGTGACCCATCTTTCCAGGTGGTTTTGTTTAAGGTGTTTTCAGACCGGGAAATTGGTTTGTTCCAGGTCGAGCCCACCTCATTTGTTCCGGATCGAGTCCCAAAACGTGTGTTTGGTCTGAACTCAGACTGCAGTCGAGCAGACTGTCGTGCTCTGGATCAAAGCTCGTGAACAAACCAAAGATCTCTTCAGTCATTGGCCAGCGGTTACGGGAGCAGGTCAAAACAAGAAAAAGAAGGTTTTTAAACATCTATAAGAAGACCTGGTAAAAAACTTATTAATGATACTTTTTTAACAGTAGAGGAATGCCGCAAGGCAGTTACTGAGGACTATAACAGTTGTTGGTAGACACGTTAAATATAGTTTTATGAGTCAGCATTCATCCATCCACATTTAAATAAGTTGCTTTTGTATCGCTCGTCCTCTAATGACCCACTACGACGGCGGTTCTGGTTCTGTTATTCTGGTCTCAGAACAGACCAAAGTTCAGTCCGACTGGAAAAAAGCCAGACAACCTCAAATTATGGGTCAGAGAGCGCTTCCTGGTCTCATACCAGGGTTCACTTGCACCTTTTCAAACTGAAACCTTGTTCTAAATTATCAGGGAAAAACGAACTGTGGTTCACTTTAACATGTTGCAAACATGTTTCTGGACATGGAGACGTGGATATCACCTTCTTTACGTGTGTTTCCACAGGCTTATTATGTAATTCTGTTGCACCACTCTTGATCACTGGGTGCATTTCTTACGTCTACTCTCATTTCACACCCTGTCACAGAAAGAAATCTGTGTCTATTTTTAGATGAGTATGTATGAATAACCAAAGACATACATTATATTGAATTGGCTGACAGTATTCAAAGCAAACAGCAGTTTTGTCCTGTAGAAATTGGAAGAAAACAGGTTAAAGTGTAAAGCGGAAGACATAAATGCAACATGAGAAAGCGGTGGTTGTTAGGTAGCATGAGGTGGTTGAAATCTCAAAGGAAAAGGAAAAAGGTTATACAACAGGTCATTTATTTTAAAAACAAAGTCCTCATTTTAACTGCGATAATCCAGAACGAAGAATAAAGCGTTTCCTTCCTCCTTTCCCACATGGAGACACAGAGACTTCACCTGTTTGAAAACACTCCACAAAAGTTGTTTTTAGTCTTTTTTTTATTTATTAGTGGATCTAAACTCTTTAAACGTCTTAATTAAATCTCATGTACCAGCCCTTCCCTTAATGTCCCCCAAAACCCCCAAACAAACATTAACAGATTGACAGAATTCAGATCTGCCGAGCGTTCCTGCATGATGCGTTCACTGAGCTCCGGACATCGGCAGCAAAACATAGCAGGTGATCAGAGAAAACATCAAACAAAGTTTGTTTTCTCATGATAACAAGATATTTTCTCGTTTTCGCTTTTTACAGAGGGTGCTTTCGGCTTCTGTGTGGGATAGATGGAAAGTTTGTTACTTTCAGGTCTACAGTTTTGTCAGGCTATCTTCCTCACGATGCTGGGATACTGCAGCAGGGTTCACCTGCAAGTGAATCAAGATACATTTTCTTAACAAGTTTGGACCTCACACCTTCCGAAAGAAGGATTCACAATTATTTCACAACAGCGTCAGTAAAGCCCTTTTTGTAGGTAATTATTTAGACCGTGGCGAGGCCTCTTTTAGATATTATGGGCCTCGTCTGTGGAACAACCTGGCTGAGGACGTGAGGGCTTCATCCACTGTTGAGGTTTTCAAAAAGAAACTGAAAACACATTTATTTACAAGTATATTTTATTATATCTTACCATATATTTATTTGTTTTATGCCAGTTACTGAAGTTTTACTTCTTATGTATTAACTTATCACATTACAATTTTTTTTTTTTTTTATGTGTGTTTTTATACTTTAGTTGTTTTATATTTTGTCTATTTTATCGTTTTCTTCGTCTCTACGAGCGTTTTCTCACTCTCTGCTGGGGTGTGTGTGTGTTCGGGCTCATGGAGTCATGGTCCTGTTTGTCCTCCGAGCTGCCTGGCCTTGTGTGCCCAGTTGGGTGCACTGGGCCGGGGGGCTGGGGGGCTTCGAGCTGAGGGTGCTGGGGATGAGCGGGACGTGCTCATGTTGCCTAGATGCTGACAGTCCAGCCAATAGGAGGACAGGATGGACAGCGTCTTCAGGTTACTCCTCCGTGATCTGTTTGATTTGCTTTTTTATCTGTTTGTTTCTGTTTTTATTATTATGAGGGGCTTACGTTTTTATAGTATTGCATGTGTGGGGTATAGTTTTTCTTGTATTTGTTTTATGTACAGCACTTGTAGCTTAGCTGGAAAGGTGCTATATAAATAAAATTAATTTGAATTTGGTCAGAGACAACATTTTAGCTGAACATGTGTCATTTAAACAGATTCACAACTCAGGCAAATCTGTTATGTTAAATGATTTGAAATAATCTTGGATGTGAAACCAATTTTATTGGAAGACACATATATTCTAATTTTTGTGCAAACCAGCCAATTGGTACCATATGGTGGGCTCCTATAGGGCCAAAGGTTAACATAATTCAGTCAAGCTGCAGATGTTAATTGTAAGATTACTTTAAAAATCTGACCTTCTTAGGGCGGCTTGATGATACACACCCCTGTAGTATTAAAATGCACACTGACACGCACTGAGTAATGAACACCTTCACCACCAAATGCAAAATAAATCTGCTCAAGTACAAAATCCCCATGCCGCGGTGCATACTGTGCAGTTTCTCTGCAATGACATGCACTGGCTTACCTTTCGAATTCACAAAATGGGGCTACACAAACTGACAAGGTGAGCTGCAAAACCCTATTATATCTCTAACTCCACACACATGCCAAAAATACACTCACGCTCCCCTGTTTTTCTTAACTTTTATGACACCAGCAAATAGACAGAAGGGAGCAACCACGAAGCCCGTGTTCCTTCCTCCCGTCCCGCGTAAGTATTAAAACACGAGCGCGCACAAACGAGCCCGTTCAGCCCACCCCGCTGCTCTTTCTGTCCCACCTCCACCATTAAGAGTCCGACGATGTCGGCCTTGATTTATGGCGGCGCGTTAGTGTGTCACCGTGTGTTTATATAGGCCCTTACTTATAAGCTGGCTGAACACACAGTGCATGTGTGCAAAAACAAAAACACCACAACCTGCCAGGCTCTTGAACGTGAGTGTGTGTAGTTCTCTGAGTCAGATTGGAAGCCTTAAAAGGTTCTTCAGGGATCCGATATTCTTTACTTGATGACAAGTAGGATTATATCTGATGGAAATTAGGGAACATAAACAAAAAGTTATAAGATAAAATCTCCTAGACGAGTTAGTGGGTCAAACTCGAGCCTCTGAACTTTAGTGGCTTCCCTCAGGTGTTGATCATTTCTCCCAAAATCAGAAAAATATTAAAAGCAACAATTTGGATTTGAGAACTAATTTGTTTAGTTTATAACAAACTACAGAAAAAGGGCTTTTATGCAACCTCTGAGGTAAACTGTATGTTTTTGTGATACTTTCAACATTTGTTTTTAAAGAAAAATATTTTTTCATTTTTATAAGAGAAAGATGCTGCCAATGGAACTAGAATTTATTTTTATAAGAATTCTTAAAACAAGTCATGAAGTTCTGCTCTTTCAAGACAATAATTGATCCAACAATTAGCCATAAATTCTCTTATGAGCACATAGCTTTGGTAAAAATAAAAGTTGCATGTCTTACACATCATAGCTCCATTAATAGATATGCATACACGTTTACGGCAGATTTACAGGGATCTGTTTGTGGTTCGTCTTTGATGACACAACAAATTAGAATTTTCATAAATCAATTGGAATATTTACATCGCTTCATGTCTGTGTTTGAGGTCCGTCCCTCTGTTGATCTGTCTGTCCCGCAGAAAGACCAATGTAAATCCTATGTTACACTTATATCCTATAATAAGGGTTACAACAGTCCAACTATCTTTATTTCTAGAGCAGCTAAAATAAGACCAGAATAACACATTTTAAGATAAATTCATCAAAATTATATGACAATAATGAGCCAAAACATTTGTTTCATTAGAGATTTCACTTAGAATAAGATGCTTTCAAGATCATTTGGCTCAGGTTTCTCAGTTGTCTCGGCAAATTGTTACATCTCATTGAAAAGCTACAAGTGAGTCAGTCAAGTGTCAAAATATATTTAAACTAGAAAGTGGACCAAAATACTTGGTGTTATTTTGTGTTTTTGCAGGGTACAACTTCCAGAGAGTTGTCAATATCTCCAGGGAGAGGGGGGACCAAGTCAGAGTTTTGCAAGTCTTTGTCTTCAAGTAACGGAGTCAACAGCAGGTGCACCAAGTGGAGTCCCAAGTCATGGAATAACCAGACTCAAGTTGCTTCCAAGTCATTTAAAGTTTCAAGTAATTTTCAACAGAGTAATACTATTTACGCAGACCATGTTCTTTTAATAAGTGTATTATTCAGCACCCCTCTGAAGAAATAAAATACAACTAAAGCTGAGCTCCAGAAAGTTTCCTACTCAGTCTAGTCAGCCTACTCATAACTCTGCCAGCGGTCCAGACTGTTTTCTGCGTTTCTGCCCCGTTATCATTGATCGCATTATTTATCCAATCAAAACTCGCGTCCCGCCTGCTAACAGTATGAGACCCAGGTCCTGTGTTTCTGCCTGCTCGTCCACACAAAGTACCATTTACTGGGAGTTTTCTGTCTTCCTCATTCTTTAACTCCAGCTCGCGGTTACCCGATAAGCTAGTTTTATCTTTCATTGAAAACTCACTGGTCTTTATGCATCTTCAAGAGTCAGATAAACTTGGTTGTTGTTGTTGATTATATTGGTAATCATTTTATCTGCATGTTCTGCAAACTTGTCCATCTCATAACTTATACCGGAACTACTAACACCTGCGAACAGGAACGGGCACCAAGTTTGACTGACAGGTTTTTTTGGCCCGCCCATTGGATTGGATGGTCAGATCAAACCAACATGGACCTAATTTAACTGGGTGTTGTGTCGAATATGCACACACGCTTGGCGTTGATTATGTCAACATACTTTTGAATCCTTAAACTGTTGACTAAATAGTAAGACAAGTCACTGCTTTGAAAGTCAAACCTAAGGTCTTGAATTGAGTCTGACTCGAGTCCAAGTCATATGACTCGAGTCCACACCTCAGTATCAAGTTACTTTTTTATTTTTAGACAGGAGATTGAGAATTTTTTAAACAATTTCTAAAAAGTTATCCTTTTAAATCCGTCATGAAGTCTTATATCTATCTTAAACCTTTGTCACATACAGGGGGGTTTTGGATGTTCGGACCAGTGGTGGGTCATAGAAAGGGGGGCTTTATCTTATAGGGAACACTGGTGTGTCTTACCTAGAGACCTGTATGGCCACCTCAAGGGACGCCATAAAAACCGAAGGAACATGTGTGAAGTTTTCATAAGGCTATTGTAAGTCGCACGCCCTTACAACAGCTGGGTGTTGCTGTTGGTCCCCTAAACCACACTTTAGTCGACAGTCACAACTCATGGATGTACACGTTACAGTTAAATATCAGTAGTCTGGTTGAAAAATGGGAAACCCGGTACGGGGCATGCACTCAACACTTATGGGCCCCTTGTGCAGTCCGCAAGATTTCCACCCTCCCTGTGTCTAAGGTTTGCCCGGATCCACCCAAGTCTTTTTTGAGCAGTTTTAGATTAAATTTACACGAGCCATGAAAAGTAAGACATTTGAAATGGTTTGGGAAAGACGAGTGACATTGTGTTCTGGTTTTCACCTTTTTGTGAAACGGCTTGTTGAACAAAAAAATGACTGCTTAATTTCTCAGAAGCTGGTGCAATGTTTTTCACATGCACAGTCATCTGGAAGCTCACCTTCCATGTCGTGGTTTATTAACAGTTTTAATGAAGAGAGCTGCTACAAAACAAAGAAATTTTGGATACTGGATGCTTAGAATGAAGTAAAGATGAGGTCCAGGGGGTCTTATTACACAATGAAGTAGACACGGTAGGTGTTAAAGTGATTCTATTGACAACAACAGCTGAGCTGTAAATGTTTCTTCACAACTTGACACATTTTAATCATCAAAATTTGTAATGGAAAAAAAAAAACCTGGTAAATGGGACTGAGGGAGCCTAAAGCACCGCGGTTTATGTCAACTTTTGCTGAGTAAAACTGAGCTTTTGAATTGAGTTTTTAGCATCTGATGTCTTAGTTAAAGAAAAAAGTATAAGGATATTGTTATTGTGGTATTTTCTAAACAGCAAACTATGCTTTTCTGAGCGTGACACATCTTAGAAACGTTGCCGCTCCACCAATAATCTAAACATATAACATTTTGAATGTTGAGCCACCAATACACATCAATAAAATCAAATCCTATTTCTTCTCAAAGCTTACAATAGTCTTCTTATAGTAGTTTGATAGGATACCAAGTAGAATTGTATCTAGATTATAAATACTATTGCACATTTCTACATGTTTACTGAAATACATTCATTCTTTGACAAAAGTCGGGTACATTTGTGCACATCATTACCTTCAACTTAAAAAAATCCTGCTTCACTGGATATTATCTTTCTCAGAGGTCTTAGAAGACTCACTCTGATGCAAATGGTGTTTCGGATGGGTTTCCCATGTTTTTTTGGCATTTTTACGATGATGGTGGACATACATAGAAAAAATTAAGCAACAATTGGATTTCTGAGTATTTCTTTATTCATATGAGTCATTGTGAATCAGGAGCAGACAAAAAAACGGCAGTTTGAAAATGCTTGTAGTTGCGACGTAGAAGGTACGTTCGACTGGTCTTAGCTTCTTGATCTGCTCCATTCTCATGCATCCACTGGTAGACGGCTAGATCCATGTTTGTCTTTGTTTTCCTTATCTGGATCACATCTGTACCGCTGGATGGCTCCAGTATCGCTCGGCATTTTTCCTGCACTGGTAATGTTAGGTTGGGGTCAAGAGGTCCTGTAAGTGTCAGAGCTTAAAGTGGACGTGAGGGCTGCATCCAAAGGTTTTTAAAAAGAAACTAAAAACACATTTATTTACATGTATATTTTATTATATCTTACCATGTCTTTATTTGTTTTATGCCAGTTACTGAAGTTTTACTTCTTATGTATTAACTTATATTTTATCACATTACATTAATGTGTGAATTTCTAATAATCTACTCCTGCTTTGCCTTCTCTCGGTGGTTGGAGTACTCCTGCCTAAGGTGAAGGAGTTTAAATATCTTGGGGTCTTGTTCACTAGTGAGGGAAGATCCGCGAGATCGACAGGTGGATTAGAGCGGCGTCCGCCGTTGTGCGGTCGCTTTACCAGTCCGTTGTTGTGAAAAGAGAGCTGAGCCATAAACCAAAGCTCTCAATTTACTGGTCAGTCTTTGCTCCAGTACTCATCTATGGTCATGAGCTCTGGGTCGTGACCAAAGAACAAGATCCCGACTCCAAGGGGCTGAAAAGAGCTTCTTCCGGAGGGCGGGTAGGATCAAAGAGATAGGGTGAGAGAGCTTAGAGTACAGCCGCTTCTCCTCCACATTGGGAGGAGCCAGTTGAAGGTTTGGGCATCTGGTCCGGATGCCTCTTGGACGCCCCTCTGTAGAGGTGTTCTGGACATGTCCCACTGGGCGGAGGGGAAGGCCCAGGACACGTTGGAGAGACTACGTCTCTCAGCTAGCCTGGGAGCACCTCAGGGTCCCCCCAGAGGAGCTGGAGGAAGTGTCTGGGGAGAAGGAAGTCTGGGTTTCCCCCGTGGCCTGGTCCCGGATGAAACTATATCCTTGACAGATAATCACACAGGTTATTTGATTTTTGGTAAAAATGCCATCATCATACTCGAAAGACCCCTGGGAACTTTAAAAATTACTCAAAAGGGGATTCAAATTTGTGTTTTTTTCTTGTGTTATTTAAGCTTTTTTTTAGCATTCAGCAAAATAAATGAGTCTCAAGTGTCTTTGTTTGTTACAGTCGTTTCACAGAAGGAGCCATTTTCAACCCAGAGTTTCTTTGTTCAATCAGTGGAGTTGATTTGGTTAAAACTAGCCTGATGCTTTCAGTGCTTACAGCACGTTCTCATATGTGTAGGTGATGAGTAAAAACAAAACTGTTAACAGTCTTTGTGTTTCTCTTTTAGTTCTGGTCGAGATTGTTGCAAAATAACTCCATTGTTATGTATAAATAAACACGTATGATTCATTTTTTTTAAAGAAAGATTAAGAAACTCTTTGTATAGTTTTGCTGAAGTTGATAAAAACATGAGAAATACTTCTTTCATCCTTAGATTCGACTCCAATTTGACTCCTGTGTCGGCTCACTTCATGTCCAACGTATTCAAAAGCAAAGCGCTCCAAGCTTCCCTCCACTCTGGTCGACTTCATAAATTAAACTCAAAGTATTAGGATTAATTTGAGATCACACAGTGAACAATTTAAGCTAAAACGACTAATCTGTTCACAACAGATGAGATGTATGGTGGGAAATATGAACTGTTGGAGAAAAGGGTCCATCCAGCTCAAACGTCTGCACAAGAGTTAAAGCAGCACAAGTAGAATTAAACACCGACAAAGTAAATAGACTTTTTTGTGGATTTACTCAAACTCTGAACCTTTTTCTTGTATTTGCTGAGTTTGTCTTGTACAAGTTTGAATGCGCGCATCCCTGGTGGTCTCACAAATAGATGATACAGATGACATCAGCCCTGGTTTCTCGGAGCATTCTTGGTGAAAATTACATTTCTCTTCTGTGCTTGACATTTCTCTATAGTGATTTTTTTCCTCTCCTTTATTCCCTCTTCAGGTCTGCTCTGTGCCTGGATACTGTAGGCCTTATTTAAATTCAGAGCTGGACTGGATCCCTCAGGAGTCCTGCAGCCGGTCGGCGGGTTTTCCTTCACAGAGGCAGGCAGTTCTTTTTGTAACGGGCCAGTCCGGACTCTGTTAGGTTTGACTCAGACGTTCTGTTTTCTTCATCAGATTTTGGATTTAAACTACAAAAACTCTATTTATATATTGTCAAAACAAGGAAATTGAGTTTTTGCTGTCATAAACAAATATTACAAATACAAAAAAAAAAAGTTGTTTTAATATATTGCATCAAGCTGGTTGATGCAAAACATTGGTATGTCTCTTTTCAGTTGACAGAAACAGAAAGTGAAGAAACTGTTAATGTTGCAAAATGCTGGAAAAAAAATAACATTTAGGCTAAAATGTGACTTTTATTTTCATTTTGATCCTAATTGTTGGTAACAATAAAGCTATTTTGAAAAATCATTACAAAATAAGCGTCAACATAGAAATTGATTTATCTATTTTTCATGACACCCCTACCATGTAGATGTTAAAATGTGATTGGAACCAAGAAATTGAGTTTTTCCTGAAACCAAACAAATATCTAATAACAAAACACTCGAGTATGGGGTGCCTTTTGTAAATCAGAGATGTAAAATTTTTTACATCAATGTTTTAAGATATTTAGCGTGTTTTAGGAGAAAAAAAAACAGGTTTTGTTTTTCAAATGCATATTCTAACCCTTTAAATTAATATATTTATAAATGTTACATTTAATAACTAAATATTTAGTTAACCAAATTAATATTTAATTTTAAGCTAAATATTTAGCCTACAAACTAAATATTTAAGTTTTGCAATTAAATATTTAGTTTGTTCGTTAAATATTTAAATCTAACCTAAATATTTATTTTTTCAAACTAAATATATGTTTTGCAGCTAAATATATAGTTAGAATTTAAATATTTAGATTTGAGTTAAATATATAGTTAGGATTTATATATTTAGATTTGAGTTAAATATATAGTTAGAATTTAAATATTTAGATTTGAGTTAAATATATAGTTAAGATTTATATAATTAGATTTGAGTTAAATGTATTGTACGAATCTAAATATTTATATTTAGGGTAAATGATGTATGTTGCATAACGGATTGTGAATTTTGATGTCCTCTGCAGAATTAACTTCTAATCCATAAACTGTTTGGATGAAACAGTTTTACTTTATTTTTTTCATTTAAATCAAATTTCGCTGACTGTTTTATGTCACGTTTTTCAATAGAGACAATAAGTTCTGTAGCTTTTGTTCAGAAATGCAAATAACTTATTGTGAATCTAATCTACGTTAGAACTATCATATTTCCAAAGAAACTCATGAAAAGTTTAGTTTTTAGTGGATTTTTCTAGAAGACGACTTGACGGTGGAGCTTCTGGCTACAGAAGCAAGTGACAACATGAGTGGAAGAACTCAGACTTTCCTCAGCTATTTTGTTTAAAAATACGTTCCTCTTTCTGTGATTAATAAGTTAAAGTGTGAATTTTAGGTGCACCATTAAAAAAAGGATCAGTCATGTTGAAAACGGTGCCAAAGACTGTCAACTCTTATGTCTAAAATCAAAATAAATCTCTGGTTTAATTGCAAGAAGGAAGAAAAAGAGAATTTCTGCCCTATTTTTGACACAGCTCAGAAAAAATAAAATTTTTGTCAAATAAAATCAACAAACAAAAAGGATCACTGTCAAAAGAAGGAACAAAAACCTTTAAATTATATTTTTTATTTTTTAAAAATACCAAATTTCTTATTGACTATGGTAAAAAGATTTGAAAATGCAAAAATATGGTGTCTATTCAAGTGTGGGATCTAAACTTTATTTTTTATTGTTTAAAAAGTGCAATTTTGAGGGGGAAATGTTGCGTTTTGAGTTTTAAATGCTTTGATGAGCTGTGGGACAGTTTGTGGTGCAGTCACTGTTAGTCATATGACTCGTTTAATTAAAAAAAAAGTGTTTCCATCGCAGTTTTGCAAAAAATGTCGATTTCAATATATAGCAAAAACTTTTTTCAATAAATACCTTTTTTTTTCAAAAGTGTTGTGTTTCCATTAGGTGAATTTATTATTGGAAATCCAATTTCATAGTCAATGGAAGCATAAAAATTGTAACTGTAGATCATAAGAAAAAAAGTACATTTGGGAATTACATAAAAATAAACTATAAACCTAAAATTGTTGCCAAATAAAAAAGTCTATTTGGAACAGCTGCTGTTGAGTATGTTCAACTTTTTTTTCTTTTTTTTTTCCTTCTTCACTTGCACTCCTTCATTTTCAGCGTCAATTCCTACTTTTTGTTTTTAGAATGTACCATAATTTCCTTCGGGGGCGGGGCTTTGAGCCCATTGGCTTCCAGAAAATGATTAGCATCTATTGATGGAGGTTATGGTGACATCATTTCTGGTTAAAAAACACATGCTGCTGTTATTCCACCTCTGATTGATCAAATTTTATTTTTCTAATTTATATATTTTAAAAAAATATTCAACTTATTTTTCCAAATTTACAATCTTGTTTTTCGTTCACTTAAACCTCATGGATGTTAAGCCTTAAAGTCTAACATTGTGTCACACAAACTGCTGCCCAGCATCTTCGGAGCTCATAGTTGAAAAGTGCAGTTTGGGGGTTTAGGGTGTGAAACTCTGATCCTTCAAGAGTGGCTGCATGTTGCTCTGGCACTTTTCCATTTATCCAAGTTGTTTCTGTGTCTACTGTGTTGGAAAGCTACACTCCCAAAAAGACCAATGACAGTGAAATTATAGCCCAGTAATTGCTGCGGTGCTTGGCTGGGTCCTGGGATTGCTCCCGTCTCCAGACCACCAAACTGCTTTCCAGAGAGCAACCACTGGAACTGATTTACCTTTGAATTTATCAGAGGTGTCACTCTCCACTTCCCATTTCTTTATCTCATTTCATTATCTGCCATCACTCAATCTCTGGCTGTTCATTTGATTTTCAGATGGTAGTTTTTTTTTTTTTTTTTTTTTTTTCTATTGACCAAGTGGTAAACTTACTTTATTGCTCTATTACTGCTGCTCTTTACTAATTAAGGTGCAGACAGACCTCAGCCTGTAGATGCAAAATCATTCTGACATAAGTGTTTGGATGTTTAAAGTGTTGTTTTATTTTTCAAGCTCTCTCCTCCTTCATTGTTAAGATTAAGAGAAATTTACTTTTCCCCAAAGGGCGATTCAGTTTGCAATAATTTGTTGCAACAAGACAAAAACAAAGTCTAACATTCCCCTTTAATGATAAGTCAGCGGTTACTCGTCAGAACAACAGCTTGTTCTCCTCTTATCGTTTGACACGCCATCATTTGTTTTTATCTGGGCAAACAAATGTGTTTTTCTTTGTTTTTATGTATTTAAGGGTATTTTTAAATCAAAATCAGAAGTTATAAAACTTTCATTATCTGAGAAAATATTAAGCAATATTTAATTTTATGACCAGATCACACATAAACTCCAAGAGTAAAATGCATTTCTAGTCTTTTTTCCTCCATGAGTCAGTGAATATTTGTTGATGTTCTGGAACATCGTGGTTTCTGAATTATTAATTTCTTTATGCATGTGTGAAAACGTTGCCATTTTGTCAGATAATGGGCATCCGGTTTTCATGATCTTTCTTGTGTTTGTGAGGAGTGGAAATGCACTGGAGGCGGCCACTTTTGGCAATGCAGCTCTAATAAGGGCAGTTTTATTTTCAAATGTTGTTTAAATTCTACATAATGACTTAAGCAGCTTTTCTCTGCAGAAAGGAACATGACAGGAAGGGTCTAAACACATCACGGTGCTGTCAAGGCTACTTACCTTATAAAAGGGATTTGACTGTAGCTGCTGGTATGTTGTCTGATGGGAGACGACATGGACCTGGAGTGATGGGTCGCTCCTCCTTCTATTTTGTGTTGCTTTACAGTATTTTGCGATTTCAGGTTGTCTTCAAAATACTATCTATAAATAAATTTAATCTGATGTTGGTGGCCCAAACAGAATGAGCTCTTTAATGGTTTTGAAAAAAAATGTTGGATCTTCAAGTGTTTTCTCAAGCATAAATTGTGAAAATAGTGAGAAAAAGAGCATTTATATGACTAAATCCCTAAAGAGGGAAATTATTTCTATACATCGCATTAATGGATAGATTTAGTGCCACAAGACATTCATAATTTTGAAGAAAAAAAGTATCCTCAAATGCTAAAAATGTTGAAGTAAGCACGACAAACGTTTAAATTAATGAGTATTTCTCCATACTACACTATGGTAAATGGCAGGACCACCAATTACTTGGGGGAGAAAAACAGAAAAATGTGTTTTTATAGCAATGGTTTTATCTAGGCTGATTTAAAGCCATTGTTTTCGCGCCATCTCGGTTCTACCACCTTTCCTTTCAGTGAAATGCTCACAAACATGGGAACAAACAAGCCTGACCATTGTCGTTCTATACACAGTGAGGCTGCTCTGGTGCCAAAAACTGGCACTCTGGAAAAAAGAAAAAAAAAAAACAAATCCCAGGTTGGGATGATTTCTGATGCCAAATTAGCTGGTATATAAAAAAGTATCAATGCATTTAATGAAGTGTTAAACTTTGGTTGTAGGAGGGCTAAATGTAGGCTAGAAGAAGAATTCAGATTCTGCTGATGAATAGACTTGGCTCCCTATTGATTTACGCTTTGTTGTGCATTCATTTTTAACAACAACGTTCATCCCATTGGAGGTACAAAAATTGTGTAAATTTATCGTTTTAGTTATTCTGCGACACCAACAATCCTTCCAAAAACAAAGTGGAGCATGAGGCGTGTTAATATGTCATTAATATTGAAGAGTTTGGCAAAATATTCACAAACTTCCCAAGGATTAGTACATCCCAAATATGATGCCACAAAACAGGGAGTTGTTTTTACTCGATCTAAAGTGTGTGTTAGTGGAAGTGTTTCCGCTTTTTTTCTTGAAGTTTTTAATATTTGCATGTGTGAAATCATGATTGACTGATCAGATGAGAGAACTATGCACCGATGACTTTTGCTGCATGACAAAAAACAGAGACCGCCTCAAAGTAAAGGAAACGGGAGTATGTCTGTTTAAAGACAAAAAAAGGGTTTTCTTCAGTGTTGTCAGTGACGAGAAGGAATCTTTGCTCTGATGTAATCGGAAGTAATCACTGATGACATTTACAAACACAAAGCTTTTGTGAACATATCAAAAACAAAGAAGGAGCTCTAATGTTTTACAAACATGCGCAAATGACAGAAAATCAAAAAGTATGCACATTTGCTCGTATGTTCTTTTTCTGTCAGAAATGTGTTTTGTGATCTTATGAGCCACAATCTCGTCAAAGAGACTTCTTGGTTTGGAAGCTCGGTGTTTTGTCCTATATATATATGTATATATATTTACTGGACAATTTTTAAGCTACATCTGTGCAACTGCTTACTAACGCAAATTTCTAACCATCCAATCACATGGCAGCGATTCAATGCATTCAGTCATATAGACATGGACAAGACGATCTATGTCAGTTGAAACTGAGCATCAGAATGAAGAGGAAAGGTTGACTCGACTTTGAACGTGACATGGTTGTTGGTGCCAGACAGGCTGGTCTGACCACACATTCTCGTTCCCAAGTCGTCACATCTCGACGTTCGGTTGAGGATTACTCTGCGTCCCCTTTTTGACATTTTGGGTGTCCCCCAACTTGTCAGTTTTTGAAGTGCTGGCTGTTCCACAGACCAAACTTCAGGACGTGGCCAGCACCCCAACCTGGTACCCTAAACCTATCCTGGTCCGTGTCTGGTACTGTGTTTGGAACCAGTGCTGCATCCGGGACTGATCCACGTCCGGTACAGATTCATGTTCGGTACCGAACCACGTCCGATATGCATTAAAGGTTAAGGTTAGGGTTTCGGTGCGGTCTACGACCCGTTACTGGTTTGCAGTCCGGAGGCCTTGATTTAATTGGAACAGCCAACAGATCAAACAACAACAGGTCAGGAACACCCATAACGTCAAGTTTTGACGTGGAGAGTCCTTAACCATGGGTCAAAATGTGACGACTCGGGAATGAGAATATGCTGGATCTGAGTATCTTAACTACTGATCTACTTGTATTTTAACCCGCAACCATTTCTAGAGTTTACAGGGAATGGTCCAAAAAAGAAAAAAAATATCCACTGAGCAGCAGTTTTGTGGGCGGAAATGCCTTGTTGATGTCAAAGGTCAGAGGACAATGAAAAACCTCTAGTTACAACCGAGGTCTGCAGAAGAGCTTCTCTGAATGCACGACACATCCAACATGGAGGCAGATGGACTACAGCAGCAGAAGACCACGCTGGATGCCACTTCTGAACAGGAAACTGAGGCTACAATTCACAACAGATCATCAAAACTGGACAGTAGAAGGTTGGAACTCATCGTCTGGTCTGATCTGTCTCCATTTCTGCTGCAACATTGGGATGGTAGGGTCAGAATTTGACTTCATCAACATGAAACAGTGGATGCATCCTGCCTTGTACCAACAGTTCAGGCCGGTGGTAGAAGTGTCATGCTGTGGGGGGGGGTTGTTCTCTTGGCACACTTTGGGCCCCTCATGTAAGAGTGGTTACAACAGCCTACCTGAGTATTGCTGCTGACCATGTCCATCCCTTTATGACCACAGTGTGTCATCCTCTGATGCTACTTCCAGCAGGAAAAGGCTCCATGTCATAAAACTGAATCATCTCAGACTCTCAGAACATGACAATGAACTCACTGGACTCTAATGACCTCCACAGTCACCAGATCTCAAACAAATAGATCACCTTTAGGATGTGGTGGAGCAGCCGACAAATCTGAAGCAACTGTGTTGCTTGAGAAATATTTCTAGTACTTCGTTGAATCTATTCCATGAGGGAGTGAGGCGGTTCTGAAGACAAGAGAACACTAGCAAGGTGTACTAAATTAAGTCCTGGTATATTTGACTGGCAGTGGAATAAACTGAGGTAATTAACAGATGTTTTGTCTCTAAATGTTTCACATTTATATGAGTTTTATTATGTAGACAATGAATTATTTATTATCAGTTATAAGTTTACTTCCTATATTCGTCTTCCCGACTAATTCTATGACTTCCCTCAACCACTAAATAATTTCTAATGATTTCTGATGATTTGTGTGTTAGTGTTGAGCGTGTTTGGCTTTTTTGGGAGGCATTTGTGAAATGAAATGTTTCCAGATTGCCATTTTTTGGCTTGTTTTGTTGTTTTGAATAATGTCAGTGTTCATTTTGAAACAAGGCAGCAAGATTTTTCATTTACTATAATATAAATGGAAAACCAGCATCGGCAGACAGAAGCAGACTGGACGCACAACAAAAACCTTTGTTTAGAGTTGAAAACTCTGTGCTTTCAGAGCAAAGTAGCATTTTGAACAACAGACAGAAAAAATAAGAGAAAAAAAAGTGATTTCAGACTGATGGGTGAAACTGGGAAAGAAAATATAAAGTTTAGCTAAACAAAAATTATGTTGTGGTCAGAATGAGCCTTTTTTTGTATCTATCTATCTATCTATCTATCTATCTATCTATCTATCTATCTATCTATCTATCTATCTATCTATCTATCTATCTATCTATCTATCTATCTATCTGATAGATATAAATAATTATCTATGATATTAAGGATTGTAAACACAAAATCTTTAAACATTTACAATAAATTCTAGTTTCTGAGAAGTACTTGTAAAATCTATTCCACTGTCAAAATATGTATCACTACTATTAAAATATTTGCATTATAACAAGAATTACAACAGAAAGCTATGACTGTCTCCATTCACTTGCTTTACCTCTTTACTTATACAAGTTCAGTGAGTAAAAGTCTATATTGAGACTTCGTGTATTTGTCAAGATCCCAATGATTTTTGTTTATTTTTTCTGTGAAAGACACAAATGTTTCATTTTTTTCACAAAAGACATTTGAAATTTGAATTAACTTAAATAGTCTTTTTGGTTTAAGGAATGTTTAAGAAAAAAAAAAAAGGTTAATAAAGCTAAACATGATGATATGATTGAAGAAAGAATGGAGTGAGATATCAGTGAGGTTTGAACTTTGAAAAAGTGATTTAGTTTATTCGCCTTTTTTCCAAATAACACTTCAAATTAAATTGATATTTTTGTGCCCTGTAGATACTAGACCACATGAAGCTTCATGAAGCATTGAACTGGAGTGAATGAATTGGATGAAAGGCTTCAATACTTCATGAAGCTTCATCTGTCCATCGCTAATGAAGGGAGCAAGTACGTTTCCAAACAATTCATTTACCAACAAGGAGCTTCAATGGCAGGTTGGTTGGAAAACATGTGGGACCCTGGCCCTCGAGGACTGACTTTGGACACGTCTGAATTAGGCAGTCCCCCACTCTGACTCACCCTCCTACACAGTAGGTGGCGGTATTGCACCTTGACGTTGGTGCAACTGACACTTAATCTGCAAGAAGGAGAAGTGACTGAAACACCTGTGGTGATCGTTCAGCCAGAGCAGGTGTGAACTTGATGGAGAAGAACGAAACAAACAAAAACTACAAGAGGACCAAAGCAAACTAAAGACCAGCTCAATGATTTAAAAAAAATAGACAAGAAAGCAAAATCAAAGAACCAGGTCCACGTGGATTTATGCACATGTGATGGTAAGGGGATTTTGATTATTCTTTTGCAATGTAGTACATTTGATGACTTTTGTTTTGTTGGTTCTTTGTTTCTGTTTTGACATTGTAGAAACACTGCCGTGGCTTTCAGGATGAAAAGTGTTGCTTGAATTTCAAACGTAAGATGATGAGCTGTGATGGAAACTAGAAAATGGATCATCTCTTCACCAGCATTGGTTCAGGGTAAGACGAATACGTTACGGTTGTGTTTTACTGCTGTGCCTTTAAAACTCTTGTGCTATCCTTGGTATGTTGACATTGGGAGTGGGGTCATCTGGACCCCACAGAACAGAACAGAACAAACGGAGCGTGCAGAACTTTTTTCCTAAATAATTTTTGATTTTCACTGGTGTTCATGGCAGACATGAAATCTTGTCCACCTTCATCCACATCATGATGGATAACAGGTCAATGTGAGGCATGACTCATCTGTAACCCCAGAACATTTTGGTAATCCTCCTCATAATAAGAGAAATGAGTAACATAATCTGGACATAAACATACTTTAACCTTGATTGAATATATCATTTTTTTTCCTTTAAAGGTTTTGGAGTTCTGTTTGGACTTTTGGAGAGTCAAAACTGTGCTTTTTTTGTTCTGAGTGCCAATTGCACCAATGAGTTGATGTCCATAAGGGAAAAATGCCAACTTAGATAAAATGCTGCATTCATGTGCAATTTGAATATCGGAAAAATGCCTGTCCAGCACACATGAACTCCAGGAAAAACAACACATTTCCCGACACCACATGAGCAAAAGTCAGTGGATCGAGGACTCAACAGAATTATAGGTGAAATAAAACATTAATAAGTGATTATTGTAATTTATTCTAGTTTAGTGAGTATAGTTTATCTTCACAATAAATTGCAAAAGTTTTGTATTTAGGAGTTAATAATTATTTAACCAGTTTTTGACAATTTATGCTCATGATTTTGAAATTTTAATTTTATTTTGGATAAATTCTTCACATTTTGAGTGACATCATTTTTTTTTAATAGCTTTTTCTGGAATTTCTAAATAATACTTTGACATATTTTTTTAATAATAAACGCTGCTCAGTTTGCTCTCATATTTTCTTTAAGTCTTGGATTTTTTTTTAAATGTATTTTATTGCTTAAGGCATTTGTAAGGTGGTGAAATAATAATTAGCTTTATGTGCTGATGTCTTGTGTGCAGATGGTCTTCTGTTTCCAGTTTGTTCCCTTTGTCTTTTTCTTTTTTCCTCTTGCCATCTTTCTTTCTCCATCTTTTGTCATTGGACCTTTTTACCCTCAAACCCCCACTTTCACCTATTCTCCACCTCGGTGAGTAATGTTATGTCAGAACAATGGGCTATTGTGTTTTATTGAGTTACCCTTATTCTGCTCTCCATCGTTCTTCATAAATCCCTGTTTCAGTATTCCTTAATCTCCTCCTGACTCCATTTCATTATCCCTTTTAGATTTAACCCTTTAACACCGGAGCTTCAATGTTTATGTTCTTTGATTTACTGCAAATTTTCAACCGTTAACACGATCAACATAATTCCAGTAGATTGTTCCCCTACAACGTTTTTTTTTTTTTAATGTTCCCTGTGGGGTTTTAGTTAGGACTGTGTAGTTTTTAACAATTAATCCACATCCTTAATGTCTTTAAAAAGCCATTTTCCTGTTGATCTGAAGCCTTTGCTTCCAAAAAAATCTTCTGTGTGGGCGTGGCTTATGGTGCTGAGCTGCGTAACCCCACCCCTTATCCCTACAGACATGCTAGCGAGACACACACTTTGATAAACCCATGAAAAATAAAATAAAACATAACTATTTAGGCTGCATTGCACCAGCAGCAGCACTAGCTGGGGTTTATAACTGATTTCATGCTAGCACATGCTAATTGTTGAAATAGCTTGAACAAGAAATTTAATGAAATGCTTGAATACAGAGAAGTCAGTTTGTAAATGCATTACAGGAGAACGTTTCGGGTGTCCGGTTAAACCACCCGGTGGATACTAAGCGGAGCTGCTACAAGAGCATTCATCCGGGCTAGCTAGCTACTGTGACGTATGAAAGTTTCAGGAATTCAGAGTTTTTCTCTGGCTCTTTGGGTGACAGCGACTTAAAAGGAGAAATGCTCGGAAACGCAAACACAAAATGATTTCTTAGATTTTTTTCTCTTTCAGAAGAAAAAGGCCACACATACATGCTAAAAACTCAAAAAACACGATTTTCATTGGAGGGGGACTTTAAAGGGTTAATAGACTGAAAAATTTCGGATGAATTGTAATAAAAACATGTTGATAATTTGATAAACTGATCAAAGAAAATATATTAAATAATGTGAAAAGCCGTAATTGAAAAGTTGCAACATTTAGATTAATTATTTTAAATTCATGCAACAAACTTGACTCTAAGATCAAGAAAAATCCCTTTTGGTTAAAGGAAAAGGAACACAAAAGGCAACAGAAGACTGTAACCTGGTGCGAAGAACGGATGGGACCTTCAGTGTCAATCTGCTGGATGGACTGACTGTCCGTGGGATGGAGGAATACGCAGACAAAGCTCACTAGAAGAAAGGACGGTGTGGTGAAAAATGGCCAGTCAGTGTTGAGGCTTTAATCAATGCTTGATTAATATTAATTCGTTTAGCCCTGGCACAGAGGCGGGGCTAAGCCATCACTTCCTGCCGTGATGCCGTGAGGGCACGAAGGGCATGCTAACATAGCAACACACACTGGACTTCCTCTCCGCCGTCCCTCTCGTCCCAAAGCACACTCACATATGCAAAACCACTCATGCATCCTTTGTGCTGACACTGTATGAACTTTGGAGACCTCGGCTTGTGAGGCTTCCTGCATTTTAACCTTACAAACATGCGCATGCCGAATTAAAGGCGATTAAAGTCGTGCCTGTTTAAGCAGAGCTCTAATCTGAACTCTTGTTGGTTCAGTCTGTTCCTGCATAAATTTGAACTCGTATCAGGCTTTAAACCGTTTTCCTCGGTGGGAGGAGGGAAACCTTTTAGGAAATGTGCAGTCAGTGTTTACTCCCTCTAGCTGTTACTCTGTGGACAGATTCTGATAGTTTTTTTTTCCATACTGGTCATTGGCATTCATGGAGCCGATTAATATAAAAGATGTTGAAACTCTTTTGGTCAAAGGCAATATTTAAATGGATTTTTTTTTTTTTTTCATCACAAACAAGGTAAATATCTTAAAGGTATATATGATTCATTTCGAGTCTCTGCTTTTTACAATTTTAAATATTCAAAAAAAATTGAAAGTGCTTTTGTATTACCTGTAAAGTGCACTATTTCTTCAATATAATTGAGCATTGTTAAGTAAGTCTGAAATTAAAATCTCTTTTTTCAAAGAGAGTCCTGGTCCAGTCAGCAGGATCAATCAGTGCAAAGCATAAAAAAAACAAAACAATATGATTCAAAGATAGGGATGTCCCAATCTGATCACATGATCAGAAATCGGGCCCGATCACTTGGTTGATGACTCAATCGAAATCGGTCGTTTTCCACCGATAATGATCGGATATTTAATTCATTCTTATTATAATCAGCGCTTTATATTTCAGGCATGTTATTCTGCTAGAGGTCTGCATGTCATGAACAGATCACAAAATGTAATTGCCTTAAAACTCAGCAGAAAACGACAGGAGTTTAAACAGGACGCTAACGTAAACAATCAGTCAAGCTAGCTAGAGTTTCAAAAATTCAGACTTCCGGGATCAACATCTCTTTTAAAAACCCTTTAAACTGACAGCAATTGTCTCTATTGGTTTGTCTTAACGTAAAGGTATTTTAACAGAAAAAAATACCTTTCTGTTTCTTTTTAATGTAAAACTCTTAATGCTGCAGACAGACGGCTACACAGCAGCTGCTAAATGCTACATGCTAGCGCTGTGATTTAACTCCTTAGGATCCAAGCTGTTCCTTAATATGCCTGTCTGATTTATTTGACAAAAGTTTTACAAAATTAACTACTGTGGTAATAAAACTGAAAAATGCGATGTCTTGATAACTTTAAAAAAATAGAAGATCAGGTCCTGGTAGAAATGCTCGGTATAGCAGGCAGAGTGGCACAAACAATACTTTACATCGAGTGAGGCTCTGTGTGCTGCTTAAAAAACAGGAAAAACGGGTCTATGATTGTCAGATTGGAGTCAGGTGAGTGGTATGCAAGGACTGTGCGGTGGGGCTGCTGGGAGATGTAGTGAGTTCAGTACTTTGGAGATGGCTCCCGTCGATGACCAGAGGGGGAGACAGAGCGCAGACTCCTAACTGTTGCAATCACTTGAGGATATGGATAGCCGCTGGTCATCTACTGGCAGAGGAACCCCCCCCGAAAAAAAAAAAAACAACAACAGGGCATACCAGTCCCAAATCCCCCTACAATTGAAGCAATAGGGAGGAATCGGAGGGACTCTGACTTTTGTCTTTGGTTTAACATAATTACATTTTTTACTTATCTGCCTCTTGCGTGTCAATCACGTGTTTAGGTTCTGTTTTAATTATTGTTACGACAGACTCCAGAAATGAAAAATCGTCTGTGTCTACACTCTAAGATTGGGCTGCTCCATGTTTGTATTTAGACTGCAGGAAGTGAGGGGGTAGAGGAACATGTCTGGTCCAATGAAAGCTGGTATTGCTCAGAACTCTGCCATTTTTTAAGCTAACTAATAGCAGCCCGTTGGCCCTATAAATCATAGAAAGTGAGATAAAAATGACTATCAGCAAGATGGAGGGGAAAAGGCTGTGCCTCGTCATCATTTTGTCACTTGTATGTGCATGCATGTATGTGGATGTGATGGAAAAACTGCATGTACTGGTCATGGGGATGAGTTTCTATATGGAAATGTTAAAGTCTGTGAAGCTGTTGGTAAACGTTTACAGATACATGACAAAAGCCTGCTGGGAAATAACTCATTTTTATGTGTTGGAGACTCACGTGAAAGATCCTGTGTAGAAAATGTTTTAGAAATCCATTTTTCTCCATGTCTCAGAAATGGAAAGTAATCAAATGCAAAAATGAGCAAATTGGCTGCAGCTGAGGTCAGGGAGAAGCAAGCCTCATGTGTCCTGATGTCAGGGATGTTTGGGGAAGACGTGTCTTTGTCACAGAGCTAAATATAAATGCAAAGTTTGTGTCATCAAACCAAATTGGTTTGCAGTTTTGTTTACACGGTGTCAAGCCTAATCCTTAGATGGTGTTTTCCTTGTATTAAAACTAAAGTGCAGTGCTGGGGAAGGTTTAGAGATCACACTAAATGTGTTTTATACCAGAGTTCACTAAACTACGGTGGCCCTGGAGGGTATTTTACTCGATGCTGAAATGAAAGGTCACAAAACAAAAATGGAAACATTACATTTTAGAAATTAACTGTTGAATCAACCGCTTCAGCTCCTCCAGCGAGGCCGTCCTTGTGGTTAAGTCCTTCGTAATGGTTGGTTCAGGAACAGACTCAGATACTCTGTCTTTTGTAGAAGGTTCATATCCAAATTTATTCTTCCCTTCTTTTCTTTATCCTTTTTTCTGTCGCTCTTTTTTTTTTCTTTCTCTCTTCCTCTCTAGCACACTTGCCGTGCAACCCTTCACACAATCTCTCTCACACCACAAGAACAGAACACTCCAGAAACCAAAACACAATTCCAAAACAATAAAACATAATTAAAAATAAATATTTTTTGGAAGACAAAAGTAATTCCCAGAAATCAAAGCAAAAAGTTGCACGAAGCACTGGAAAAGAATAGAACTCAACTTCATTGTCATTGCACAAGTCACAATTACAAAGCAAAAAAATGCAGTTCACATCCATCCAGGGTGCTTTATCAATATAGATGTATATACAAATATACGTTGTAGTATTGGATGGCTATAACAGGTATTAGCAAGTATTTGCTTAGATTGAAAGTTTTAAAAATCAATGGATGGTGCAGGTACTGTAAATTATTATTTGTCCATTAAAATTGAAATGGCGTAAATTGGATTTGCAATAATATATTTGCCTAATGGAAATACCACAATAAAAAAAAAAAATCATTTATCAATGAAAAACCTTTTTGAGCTTGGAGAGGTGGTTTGTGAGACATTTTTTTTTTGCAAAACTTCAATTTGAACACTTTTTTCAAACTTAATGAGTCATTTTTTTATATGAAACTAAAATAAATGAAGGGAAAAAAAAAAAAAACAACCGGATACTACACTTAACTGTGTAGCGCCACAAGATCCTACAGCATCACACAGTTCATCAAAAGTTGAGCATGTCATGGAGAATTGTTGACTCCACAGCTCCTCTGTAAAATCACAGCAAGTTAACAAAATCTGCATCCAGAGCCGCTACCATGCAGCGTGGCGCTCCTGAATAAGACGCCAACGTCTCCTTTGATAAGAAATAGTGCCGTGTCAGGAATTTGAATCAAAGTATTGATCACATACGTCGCCATGTTTTTGAAGGACTAATTGCATGAGTTGGTTTGTGTTTATTTACATAATCATGATTTAATAGAATCAATGTAATTATGAAATTGCATTTTTTTTTTTTTTACATTTCTAGAATTTTGATAAAGTTTTGTGGACATGTGTAATGGAAGCGCAGCTAGTGCCATGTGGTTCAGGTGTCAGGAGGCAGATTTCAGAATTGTGGCAGTTGTTCTGGAAACTGGTGGTTCTAGTTCAGACGCTCCTGTAACGCCTCCTAGAGGGCAAGAGGGTGAACAGCGTGTGCGCTGACCTGAGTCTTTCATGATTTCACAAGTCATTTTTAGACATCGCTGCCCGTAGATGTCCCCTACGGCAGGAAGTGGTGCTCCAGTGGAAAGCTATGGACAACACCTTCTCATCCCAAGTCGTCACATACTGACATTTGGTTAAGGACTCTTCCACGCCGTTTTTGGTGTCCTAAACTCATCGTTGTTTGGACGTGCTAGTTGTTTGTAAAGTTAAGGGTCTCTGGATGGGGTACCGGACGCAGACTGGTCCTCGGGACGCATTCAGTACCGGTACTCTTACCCGGCACCAGATGCAGGACCGGAACCAGTTCCAGACTGCAGTACTGTACCCGAATCGGTCCCGGACGCACTACCGAGCACGAACCAGTACTGATGCGCTCCGTGTCCCTGAGGTTGGGGACCCGTGATTTACTGGGAACGGCCAACATGTCAAACTCATGACTTAGGGACACCCAAAACATTAATTATTGACGGGGAGGGTCCTTAGCCAAATGTCCATATGTGTAGAGTTGGAGGTGAGAAGTAGTTGGTATGGAACTTTGCTGATTGGATGATGTTTGTCCATAGTTTTAACTGTTATTTATTTAGTGTGAGGCAATAATGATGCGCAAATCACAAACTTAAGTATGCCGACATTAGAAACTTATCATCCAATTAGTGATGTCTCACACTATCCACCTTTTCTAATTTCTTGTTTATTTTTTACCATTTACCTTTGATTTCTAATATTTCTGTCTTCCGAAATGTTACGTTTTATTTTTATTTGATTTTTTTTGTGTGTTTTGCTTCATAGAATTTTGCTTCAATTTCTAGATTTTTTTTTTTTTTTTTTAATTGTCGTTGTGATCTCTGTTTTGTTGGTGTGTTTTGAACTTCAGGGCCACCGTACTATGACCTGCGCATCTCCCAGCAATAAAAAAGTGGTCACCCCAGCAAATTTCCCAGCTCCAGTTTCCTGTTAACGTGTGACACGCTTAATCAAAACACGGCTTCGTCGTGGCTCGCATCACTGGTCGACATCCGTCTGAGCATTTTTATCTACAGTCTGTTCTCCAAACACTTACTGCAGAGGACAATTTACAGGTGCAATTTTGTCAAATGAAGATATTCATTGGACAATATAAAGATGCTACGACACGCTGTGACAAAATGACTGCTGTAATACAGGTGACGCACATGGAAACCTTTTGAGTCATAATGGCTTTTTAAGAGCTCCGTGAATGAGTCACATTAAATCGTGTGTTTTGGAGCTCTTATTCCCCGAGGTGCTAAAAATTTCTGAAAATAGTAATTTATGATTTTCACAGAAAACATAATTTTCCCAGACTTCTATTTTCACCTTAATGTGAATGTCTTTGCTCTTCTCAGTGCCTCAGTTTGATGCTAAGTTCTCACATTCTTACTGAACTTTATTCACCTTCACCCACTTCATCTGTTTTCACAATGTAGAACAAATTAAATTTACCAAATAAATTTGCTGAAACACAAAGAAAATAACCTTTTGAATTTTGTTATTTTTAATGCAAAAAAAAAATGGTTAAACCAAAATACTGGTTCAACATTATATATTCTATCTAAAAAGTGGACATAGTAAAGTTTTTCACCTCAACTAAGCTTTCATGCTTGAATTTTTGTGGTTTGTACTTTAAAAAAAATTAAATTTTTAATACTTTATTTCAAAAATATAAAATCCTGAGGGCGTTTTGGAGAATTAATACTCGATACACAGTAAAACTTTAACAACAGACGTGGAGTATGTATGCGCTTAAATTGGACACGCGTCTTATTAAAAATTGTGGACGGGTATATTATACCACATGCCACTGATGTGGACATGCGCTGCAATTCAAATTATACCTCACTCAGGCTTTGAAACGGCGAGCCCAGAGGAAGCTATCGATTTGTCAATTTGCTTGCGCCGCTTTTCTGCAGGCAATTTTTCTTACTGGTGTGAGGAATATGACAGGTCAAAGCTAGCTCTGAGAGCAGGATTTATTATAGATTTTTTTTTTTTTTGTGTGTCTTTCCATATCTGTTTGTAGACTTATAGATACAAATCTTGATTTAATAACCATCATGAAACACACAGAAAATAGAAGACTAGATGATCTGAAGAATCTGCTCCGGTGTTTAAGTAAAGGCTTCCCTTCTCTCTGATCTATCGTCCCGTGATCCTAACACCAAGTTTTTGAGGCTTTTGTTAAAAATGACCCGTTCACATTCCCACAATGTTGCCCACCAAGTCTTCTCAGACAGTTGAGTAGATATGACATATGTAACTTTCATCCATTTTTGTTTATTTACTCTCTTCTTCAACTCCTCTGGTCTATTTTTTATTTTTTTTTTAATTGTTTCCGTGCTGGAGCGCCACTCATTGGCGTCCTAATACAACTTCAAGTTTTAGAAAACAGTGTAACAAAACAAAAAAAAAAATACAAAACAAATACACAACACGTTTCTTTTTTTTTAAATTAAAACTTATTTTAGAGAAATGTGTCACACAGGCTTAAAAATTGATGGTAGAAATGAGATAATCAGAACCTCCTGGTCTGCATGAGAGTCCTTTTTTCTAATTAAAATTTTTCTAATTCAACTTGTTTTGGAGAACTTCATATGTCCGGATGATGATAGCTTTCAGTTTTCCTGTGAATTTCAAAATCTCCACCAGTTTGTTCTTCATTTTTGACCGTGTCGATCTGAGTTTATTTTAACCGTTTGATCTTAAATGTTTCAATGAACGCTCGGAAAATTAACTTTATTCTTTTTTTAAGGAAGAAAACCAAAAAAAAAAAAACATTAGTTACAGCTTTAATTTTCTTTTTAACGTTTGTCTATATTTTGAAAGAAACATGTATTTCTCCTTTTTGAAACCAGCCACATTCTCAGGAGTTTCATCAAAGCTTTTATAGGAGTTTTGGCGGGAAGCCAGGACTTTAACAGACGGAAAAACATGGGTTTGAGGGTTGGGTTGTGTATTTGCAAAAGTCTGGCGATACGCATCCCGATACGATATGTATCGTGATATATCCCAAGATACAATTATTCACTATTTTTTTTTTTTTTTTTTTTTTTTAAAAAAGAGTGTGACTTAGAAAAAAACTCTACCTGAATATTAATACATTGTAATAAAATTACCAAATTAATTAATTCAATTAATGCATTCAATGCATTCTTACAATTGTTTTTCACCTATTTACGTTTTCTTCCATACGTTTTTTGACACGTAAAAACTCAAGCACACTTTATGCAATTTCAGCAATCTTGGTATCAAAACGTTCGGCTCGTTAAGGACATTACTGCTTGTATTTTTGGTTTTCGCAAATTTTACGTTTTTTCAGATTTTGCGCAATTTATGCTAATTTTTAGCCCTGTGTTAAGTCAATGGGAACATTTTTCAAATCGTTATAAAACTTTCTGCACTTGTGCTTTTTCGGCTAATTTGGCACCTTTTGAGGTTTTTTTGGGCTAATTTGGAGGTAAGCTAACATATTAGCAACGTGTTAGCATTTTTGGCTAATTTGGCAACTTTTTAGATTTTTTGGTGCTAATTCAGGGTTAAGCTAGTATATTAGCAACGTGTTAGCATTTTTGGCTAATTTGGCAACTTTTCAGGTTTTTTGGGCTAATTTGCAGTCAAGCTAACACATTAGCAACGTGTTAGCATTTTTGGCTAATTTGGCAACTTTTTAGATTTTTTGGTGCTAATTCAGGGTTAAGCTAGTATATTAGCAACATGTTAGCATTTTTGGCTAATTTGGCAACTTTTCAGGTTTTTTTGGGCTAATTTGCAGTCAAGCTAACACATTAGCAACGTGTTAGCATTTTTGGCTAATTTGGCAACTTTTTAGGTTTTTTGGTGCTAATTCAAGGTTAAGCTAGTATATTAGCAACATGTTAGCTTTTTTGGCAAAATTGGAAACTTTTTAGGTTTTTTGTGCTGATTTTAAGCAAAAATCTTCAGCATTTTTAGCAATCACATTCCGCAAAATGCATTCACACATGCATTATCGGAGGTAATGCACTTTTCTAGTTATTATCTGACTTTTAGACCAACAAGCTTCGGTTTTAATGATCATGATGGAAGAAAATTCATTTTAAACATTCATTACTGAACACATTTAGGAGCCATCATGGGTCTCTTATAAAATGTTTGCAACATTTTGTATTGAATTTGACACACAGCTAAAAAGAAAAAGCCACTTTTGAAACTTAAAACTCAAGCTTTTTAATTGGTGCAATTAGTGATGTTTCATGCTTTAATTATAAAATCCCAGTATTTTCTCTTTTGGTAGTCTTTTTTTTTTTTTTTTAAATAAGAAACCTGATGTAGTTATTTTTAGCTTTATATTAGTGCATTTAGTCCTTTATTTAAATGTCAGCCTCCCTAATCAGTATCAACTACATGTTTTTACATTTGAAAAACATTTTTTTTAGACTAAGAAAATTAATTATAAAGCATTGACTTACTAAATACATACAGATCTTTGGGATAAACAAGTTTCAAACCGAAAAGCATTTTACCAGATGACAAATTTGAACACATCGTCTTGAGTCCAGAAGAGAAACGAAGATAAATGAGTGACGGAAAAGTGCTGAGAACGAACGAGACTCAATCAAGTAAGGAAAATCAGCAATAAAAGGGAAGCAGCACAGAAAAGAAGTAACGAATGCCTTGTCAATGGAAAACACCAGGACTGAATACAAATGGCGGAAGAGGAAGGAAGGAGAACACCAAAGAGGAGAGAGATGAAAGACTTTCTACGGAATAAAAAAATGTTAAAGTAATAATGAAGCTGTGAACCAATAGTTGTCCTATTTTTGGAAAATAAATATTAATATTTCAAATGTCCTTAATTGCTAAAAGTAGGATTTTATTTGAAAAGTATGAAAGCAAAGTTAGATAACTTACAGTAGAAAAGTGTTGTTTTTCTTTAAATTGGTTGGTGTCCCTTCACTCTCGGGAGGATCTGTTGGGAATCTTACACTTCTTGCTGTCTAATGTGACTGAATATCAATGACACAAACGCATCACGTCCTCAGATTACAGCCCCCCAGAGAGCTATAAACCACGGGGAGGCAGTCGCATTACAATTCTTCGATAATTGCCTCAATCATTTACCCCCATAGCCGCTGACATAGACACAAACCGTGCTGTATGTGTTTGCATCTGGAAAAACGACACTGCTCTACACTGGAAACGTATACCGCAGGACGGGCGCCCTGGATGGTTGCCCGGGCCGCCGTCTGTGACGGCAACACGAGTAGAAGTCAGTCATTTGTTTTCATGTTTGCTTCCAGTACATTTCCATCTTTGACGTATGTTTTAGAACTAAAAAAAGAAGTTCTGTTAGTTTGTGTAGATGTTGGGAAGTTCCAGGCGGATTAAGAAGTCTAAAAGGAATAAACAGACTGAGAAGGAACAGATGGAGAGAAGCTTATATGGGCGATGAATAAAGGTTAAGTTTCTGCAACCAAAGATTTCATGAATAGAGCTGATCGACTGGATTCATAGTTTCAGCTTTATTGTCTTTATTGTTTTAAACTTTAATGTTTTTGTGCCACTTTTTTTTTTTTTTTTGTCTCATCATCGATGGAAAAGCAGTCAGGGACGTCGGATCTCTTTGCAAATGACATCTTCATTCATATAATGTCTGTATTTGTTTAGTTGTTGCAACGTAAACTGGGATTTTAAAGGTAATTCGGACACGATGTTCACTACTTTTCTTTTTCTAAAAACCGGATGCAACGTCGCCCATTTCATGTAGGGAAAAAAATGGATAAAAACGAACATTTCATGACGTTTATTTGTGACTCCACTGTGTTCTGATGGTGAAAATGAGGTTGGTCTATTCAAATATTACAGTTAAACATGTTTTTTTTGTTTGAAATTATTCGACCGCAATGCATTGTGGTCTATATCCGCTAATCTGATGCCCTTCGATGTATGGTAGTTTTTTGCAAAGACTTCTGGGAAATTTCCAGTGCACTCGATTTTTGAATTAGTAGATCGGACAAAACTAAAAATGACAAACATATAGTGATTAAGGGGGGAATTCTGGCACAACCTTTCAGTGTAGTCCTTGACATACTCACTAAGTGAAGTGAAGTACAATTTTAGATGCACCTTGTTAATAATCGAATACAGACCTTATAAAAGTCTGTAAAATCTGACCTTTTGGGTCAGATTTTTTGAGGCTTTGTTAAAGGAGAGGTACTATAAAGGTATTCAGTTTTACAGCAACAAAACATTTTATCTCCCAGATATAATTGTTTTCTTTAAGTGACCGTACCGGAGATCACTGCAGATCTCATAAGAGACTGACCCGCATCGTAGTTGATTGATTGCAGTAGATTTGTATGTTGGTCTGATACTAGTAACAAAAAGTAACAGCAAGTTTATTGTTTGACATTGGGAATCAAACGCCTTACTTAACCCATAAGAACCCAATAGTGACTATATATATATATATGAAATATTTTCTGTGGTCAACTTGGCTTGTGGTGTTTTCCACATAATTTTATTTTTTATTTGAGGTTCTGGGTTTTTATGTTAAGGCTCCCCAGGGATATTATATTCATGTTTACATTAGAAATGGGGTCATCTGGACCCCACAAGACAGCGCGCTGAACTTATATATATATATATATATATATTTCTTCACCGGTGTCTGTGGAAGACATAAAATCCTGTCCACCTTTGTCATGGGAGGGATAACACATTAATATAAGGGTCGGATCATCTGGGCCCCATAAGAAAGCACAATTGCAAACGCATGGTTTACCTTATTCAGGAAAGCCACGCCTCCAATCTATTTTTTTTTTTCTTTCACTGAAGTTGCTCTTCTGATTGTCTCATTTGTATATAATTATAGGTATAATGAGAATATTCTCAATATTCACACATCAAACTTGTGACAAACGCATGCATGTGATGTAATTGTGCTTGGCTTGTGCTGACGTATCAGCTTTAAAGTTTTGGAACTAAACTTTAAAACCAATCAAAGAAGAAACAAAATTAACTGAAACATTACCCAGAATGCCATTTGCTCCCATCGGCACAGAAGCATGAAGAATTCAAGTAAAAGCTACAAGACTAAAGCAAATAAAATTGTAACAGTGAATACTTTTACTTTCATGCAGTCATGATTAAAAAAAAAATGAAAGTAATGGAGGCCAGAGTAAAAGTTTAACCAAAGTAGGAAAATGTTTGACCGGGTATTTGTCAATATGATCAGTTTTTGGATGGGACATAAACAGATGAATTTCCTGAACTGTAACACAAGAAAACATAAACAATTTTGTTTTCATAATTGTGGTGTAATGGTGTCTGAAATTGTGATTTTATCTCTGTTGAAATGGATGAAAGGCTGCAGCAGACACCTGGAAAAAACTTCAGATGTCCTGGTTCAGAAAGTGAAAACAGCAAAGATCCAGTCCAGGACCCTCAACTTCAGGCCTCTGGACGACTTGAGCTTGAATGGGAAAACAATAATACTAGAATTTTTTAAAGAGTTTTCTTTTTTTAGTTTTTATTGTTTTGTGGTGCAGAAAAATAACAAGAGCAATTTCCCTTTTTTTGTTCTTCAAAGTCCCTTAAAAAAACCAGGAAACAAAATCCTTATCTTTCATTTAAAATGTTTTCAAAAGTTTTCATAAAAGAAACTTTAAATAAATACTGTAAATGAATCATACAGTAATTAGAGGGAATTCTGTAGTGATTAAACAGAAACACCTTTATTTTAGGGACATGAAAGACATTTTAAGCTTATGTGATATTCTGCTGGGCTGCAGAAAAAAGGGCAGTACTATTTCCAGGATGAGGAAAAGTTGTTTTTCAGGTGTAGATTACTGTTATGTGACTTTTAACAGGAATAGAAGTCTGCAAAAGAAATTGGAAATGGAAGCAGCAAAGAGAAGAAAAAAAAAGGAAAAAAATGTGTAATTTAGTGCAAGTCAGTTCAATGCTGTTATTACACTCATATTTATGCAAGTTATTGGAATAATATCACTTTTTAATGTACTATAAATGTATTCATGACTGGTTGGGACTCTTACATGAAGTTAAAAACATTAAGAGAAGAAAAATCTTTACTCTGCTCGTCCAAATGTTCTTTTCTTCCTTTCCAAGTTAAATTATCAGGAGTTTAAGATGATATAAAAGAAGAATACAAGAGTTCAAAATAGTATTTTACTGTTAATATTTTGCTTTTCACTCTTATTTTGAGAGTTTTTGAATGAAAATTACAAAGTATCAGCTTTAAAAAGTCAGTTGGATGGCTCCGATATTGCTCGCCATTCTTGTTGTACCAAGTCAGGGGTGTGAGGGGCTGTAAGCTAGAAGGAGAGGGTGTAAACAGATGGATGATGGAGACGGGGGACGGCCTTACTTTGTGCCAGTAGTCCCGCCCACAACTCAGACGTACATTTCTACTTAACTTGCTGCTCTCCAGAAACTGTCCTCGAAACTAAGACTGTTTTTTATTTCTTTTTTAAAATTTATTAAAAACTGCATAATCTTAATTAAAAGACCTCTGGGAGTATTTTGAAAATGGATCAAAAAAACGATCAGAGTGGGACACTTGGTCGACTTTACAGCTATACACCCATAGAGTAAGGTTATTTTTTTCTTAAGCCTGAGTGGTTTGTGTGTTTGCACATTTCTAGTCAGTTTACCGAAACGTCATAACCTGTCCTTTTAAAATTGTAGTCAGTTTAAATGAGGTACATGTGAGTACTAAGCTGCTTTTCTTAGCTTTTTAACCCGTAAATGGTTAAAGAGTTCTCGTAGTTCATGAAGTGTCAACACTGGAGCTAAAGCTCTGTTGTCAAAAGGTTAAACACAGTTTGAAAAATGTGAGCAGTAAATATTATAAAGTATTATAACAATACAACTGTATAAATGACAAAAATGTAATTGTAAGGTTTGAATGGCTTCTTTGAAACGGACTCTTTTGAAAACTATAGAAAATCTTGATTAATCATTAGTTTGTAAACCTAAAGAATATCCCAAAGGGTGTGCAAATTCAAAAAAAAAAATCTTAATAAAAACTAGAATTATCAAGAATGAACCAGCGTGACTCGTCCTGCACTGCTTTGTCTCAGTTTTTCCTCTTTCACATTCATATTATCCTGCAAGTGGGTCAAACTGTGCTAAGTGGATGATGGTGGCCAAGAGACTGATACTGCAAGAATGGAAATCCCCTGTTGCTCATTCTTTCCATCGAGGGATCACTGATATGCTTTCTATTATACAAATGGAATTACTCCGATCCTCAAACTGCTCACGAACCTCCTCTCCAGATACTTGGGAACCATTTTTTTCTCACCTGGAAGCGGTCAGATTGGATTGAGGCCAAAATAATTTGGAAGAGGAGAAGAAAGTATATAAAAAAAAAAAAAAAAACCTTGACTGCCTACCTTCTGTATTCATTGTCTATTTTTCTCTGGAACTGACACAATACTTTGTACACATCTGAGCCTGTTTGTTCGTGTTTTGTTTTTGTGAAAAATTCAAATAAAAATACATTCAAACTGTGCTCTTCAGATGGACCGAACAAGACGGCAGCATCACATCCATAAACTGTATGTGTTTGACTGGAAGTTAGCAAACGATGGTAAATGTGGAACTGTTAGAGAAAATTAGCACATTTGGAAGAAAACTGGGTGAAGGATTTTGTTTTTTAAGTTGGTTTGGATTTTGGTTGAATTCATTTAGTATATTTGTCACGAGGGGGGTAGGTTCCCTCTTTTTTCTGTAGAGATCGGATGCTGTGCAGGAGTCAGGACAACCAGATGGGACCATTTCAGGGGGGGAATAACAGTTTTATTTAGTCCACAGGGTTTAAAAGAATATAAAAAAAAAGGATAAAATGGTGTCCACCAAAGTGGTCCACTTGAAGATCCTGGTCCAAGGAGCATGCGGTCCAAACCCAGGCTAAAAAACACAAAACCAGGATAAAAGTCAATTAAAACCAAAAGCATGCACTAAATAATCTAAAACGGGTTTGAAATGGTCTCCTTGGACAATTTAAAATGAGGGGAGACAGAGAGGGTACTTAGCTCAAAGAGGGGTGGGTCGCAACCACACCCCTCTGCTGACGTTGGCGTTCCCCTCTCAGCCTCGCTGCCCCCTGTGAAGGCTCTTTTTCGCCGTCCCTCGCTGCCGGCACCCAAATCTCAAATGTGGGCCCGTATCCTCCACACGGGCTCCTCACACCGCTGGAACTTCGCGACGCCGCTGCCTGTGGCTCTTTTCCATCTCATAAGTAAGACGACTCGATCTGTGAGGCTCCGCCGTTCTCTCCTTGTGGGTGTCGCCCATTTCATGAAATCATCTTAGTCGTCTCGGCAGCGTGTCTGCGTTTGACCAACGAACACAAATATCAAAACTTTTGCAAAGATGGATGGTACATATTGAGCACATGAAATCGTTTTGCTGATTACCGTTAGCTCCACTTTGTGACATCATTAATTGAGGACTCACTCATTTTTGTGGATTGGTAGGGGCTGGTGCTCAGAGAGCAGGATGTTTTGGAGTTTTTTTTTTCTTTTGTGAGGAATTCACATTGTAATACACTTAAAAGCTAAAAGGATTTTTGCCTGATATAAGCCCTTTCATTATGAATTATTCATAATTAATTGTCTTCTGTGTTTAATTTTCATGTCTTTTTTTTTAGTATTTTTACTATGAACTCCTTCAGAATCTTATTGTTTTCCAGTAATTTCCTCTCAATTTTTGACATCAACAGCCTTTGTCATTATTTTTCCCTCTCAAGTACTACTTTTGTTTGTCTTCTTGTTTTTTGTTCGCTACTTGTTTGAAACAATAGTTTCATTTTCTTTTCAGCCTTCTTGTCTCTCCTTTCTTTGTACGAATTTTATTTTATTTCCAAAAATACCATATTTCTGATCAACATTTTTTGTTCATGCATCATTTAGACTCACTGTTTGTGACCTACTTTGGTCTTTTTTTCTTTCAAACTTTCAGTTGAAGTTATTGCACCAGATAATATGGTAAAAGTATGCAAGTCCTCCAAATCAAACCTTTGAGATCTGACTATTTTTTTTTTCCCCTAAAATGTGTTTTTGTGTAAATTGATGAGATTAACACCCCCCCATCCCATCTGCAGGGACAACCTTTTAGTATAATTAAGATGGAATATGCAAAAGATTGCTGTCAACCTCATACTGTCAAGCGCTCCACGCTGCTCTCGACGCTCCCTGACCATCAATCACAGCATTAACCACCTGATCCCGTCACATTTCCATTGACAGGTTGCATCAAAGCCCCACGTCTCTCAAAGCTTTACCATCTTTGCTTCTGAAGAGCAGCAAATTGACTTATTTGGTTAAACATTAGCCGGTAACATTTATCCATGAAAGTACAAAGCATTTCTGTTTCCAGATGGGCTGGTAAATTCTGAAATCTGTAATGGAGGAGGACACCTGTTGCGTTTCATTCTGCGGATTAATGTGGTATTAAATGGAATCTCTCTGAAATTGAAATTTAAGCACCTGCAAAGTAAATGGTACGTTCACAGCTGTGTTGTACTACACACGGAGCTGCATTAATCATTCTGTGTGAAAACACACCAATCACATTATTAGACGAACTGTTGTAGAACTGGTGAGGACCTGATAACCAACCCGCTTTTCTGACTGAGTCAGTGTTTGTTTAATCTTTTCATATCCGTGTTGACTTTGTGTGTGACGGTCTGTAAATTTGCCCCCTGCACACACAGGATGCGATTATTCTTTGTATCATTTCTTTCCAGAACTTAAGTCAGGGAGGACTTGCTGCTGATTGCCAAATGTAAGTGTTCTCATTTACTCAGAATCTGGAATCGACTGTCTCAGATAAACTGCACTGAATACGACAGAAGAAGCAGAAGTAGTAGATCTCTGGGACTATATCTGGGCAGCCCTGCTCTACAACAACAGATCCCAGCATGGTAGTAGTTCGAACTCAATAAAACACAGTTTCTCAGACAACAGCTCTTTAGACATATTGCTGTTTTTAACATGTTCTTGTGGTATTTTGTGGTCACGATTAGTGGACCAGAAGCTCCCTGCTCTGCTCCATTCTGATGAATCCACTTGTGGAGGACTAGATCCATGTGTTTTTTCTTATACGAGCTGGTATCTGGCTCAGAATTGTTCAGCTGGATGACTCTGATAGTGCTCGCCTTTATTTATTTATTGTTTTTGCACTAGTAACGTTATACTGGGGTGTGAGGGGCTGTAAGCTAGCAGGAGAGCATGAAAACAGATGAGCGACAGGACGTGAAGGCTGGTGGGATTTACACAAACAGCATTAATGAATGAATGAATGAAGTGGTTAATTTCAAGCAATTAGGTAATAATACATAAAATAACATCTTACATTATCAATTACAAGTTGATTACTTGAAAGGGAGTGGAAGGAAACAAACTTATATAATCCCACCCCGGTTCGACCATACCATTTTCTTAACATGAATTATCAACGTCCAGTTCAGGACGTATCAAATATTTATACTCTACAGTCATAGAATCAGGTTTTTAAGGATCCTTAAGATCAGTGATGTAATCAAATTTCAAACATTTATATGACTCGGTACCAAAAATCTAAATGTACTCAAAAAATAAACTCAGAAAAGAAGTTAGGAAATTACAAAAGTGATCTGAAACAGGTATTCATTTGTTGGGGAAACCATCCTGGGATTGGTCTTCCCTAGCAAAGGGTGTTGATACAAGGCCACGCCTCTCTTTAACGCTGTGGTGGAAGCATTGACTGTATAATCACTGGACAGTGTTCCAAATAAGAAACAACTGTCTCCCAGAAGCCTAAATCTCAGACAAGCTTACTCCTGATTGGAAACAGTAGATGCCCTCGAAACGTGACTCAGACCAATCACTGTCTGGCTCCAAATGGTGACAGAACTGGCTTCATTTTGCTGGCGACATTTTCTACAGTTGATGTCACACCCTGCTTTGTCCATTGGGTATAGACTACCTGCTTGCATTTATAAATTTGGGGGCTTGAACTCCTCTCATAACTCGTACAGGAAGTTGCAAAGTCAAAACTGGACAGACTGCCAATTGATAAACTCAATTTTTTATTGTACTTCCATAGACAGTTGAATTGCTGAACAGCTCACCCCCCCTTTGTGTTCCAAATAGGAAGTACCTGCTGGTTCCAAGAACGTCAAAATCTTCTATTGATAAATAGACGGTTATTACTCAGTATTCTATCTGTGAGAATAATCAATCTTACTCTGATACCTTCTTATTAACACCTTCTTTCTAATCCTAATTTTTTTTAAATATATTATTTCTTTATTGTAAGTTATTCAAGTTATAAACTGACCAATCGGATGCCTCAGTAAAAGCGTGTGATCCCTGCTGGCCACACCTCCAACATTTCATCGACAGGTTTCAGTGGAAGGGGTGTGCACTTCAAGCAAGCTCACTCTCGACTGGCGTAGTTCACTGTCGTTGGGTTTCAAGATGGCGGCACCCGTATCAGGAAGCCACGATGACGGCTTTAACCTTTATTCGCGAGAGCTGGGGTAAGGCATTTTCTTTGGTGACGTCAACGCCTCACTCTGTGCGTTGTTTACTAAGATCTATGTGTACTTCATAATGTACTACATCTCAAACTGTGAGCCTATATTCGAGTTACAGTAATCTGCGTTGATACGAGTGTCGCACAGGCAGCTACAGATTTAAATAGCAAACTTTAAATATTTCATGTACCGACTACCAGCCAAGTATGTTTTCAAAATGAGCTTGTATTCATTTTAAAGGGTCACAGATGAATCACTACTCAGGCATTCCCAAATGATATGCAGTGAAATAGCTCTGCAGTGAGTATACATTATAAAGTGACACGAATCCCTCTGTTTACAACTTCAGCCCATTATATTCTGTATTCCCTCCGCTCTCATTCCTCAATGCTAATCTGACACAGCATCACTTTGATGATGAGTGCCGCCTCATTATGTTTGTGTGTTCTTCAAAACTGTGTGTTCTTTCTTCGCAGCTGTGCGCGGGTGTTTCCTCGCGCACGTGTCTGTCTCCATGTTGGGAAGTTGACAGAGAACTCCCCGCAGAATAACAATCAGCTGTACAAAAAGGAAAGAGGAAGAAATACAAAGAGGGAGCAAGAGAACGTTGACAGCGCTAATTAAAAACCAAACCATTAGCTTTGTGTTAATAGGATGATTTATTTTCCCACGGGAGTGAATAACAATTAAATTATACCAGTAGTGGTAAAAAAAAAATGAAAATTTTCAGGCTTGTGATGTAGAGATTTCTCAGTGAAAATTGTTGTAGTTTTGATCAATTACATAGAGCTATAATTATTATTTACTGTAGCTCATCAGACGGTAAGAATCCCTTTGTCCCTGAACAAGGAAATAAGTCCATGTGAAAAACAAATCTAAATACTCTGCACACAGTTATGCCACTATGAATGAGAGCCATTATCATTTTATTGCTATTATCCAAAATACTTGACATTACAGACTAACTTGCGACAAAATAAAATAAACATTCAAACTAATTTAGTTAGCTAAACTAAACTGTGGCTTCCAGTAATGATAAATAAATAATAATGCATTTTATTATAGCTTTCAGAGCATTCAAGCACACTGTACACACTAGAGGTTTAAAAAAAAAAAAGAACCGAGAACACGAAGAACAATATTAAAAAATATTGCAATATTATGAGAAGGCAGTTTGGAACAGTTGTGTTTAGATTAGAAAAGAGAGAAAGAGGCAGTGTTGTGATTGTCAGATGGAAGTTCCAGTTCAGGGGCTGAATAGCTTTAGGCTTCGCTTCCCTTTGTGCTGACGTGGACAAAAGGTAAAGTGAGGCGGATGGAAGAGGAGGGTCTGGGAGAGCCAGACGAAGCAGATTTATGGGATGTTGTGAGTGCGGAGTAAAGCTGCCACAAACGATTATTTTATAGTCGACTAATCACTGATTATTTTGTCTGATTAGTCGACTAATCGGGAATTTAAAGTCCGCATCTTAACCATCATTAGCTTTAAACGAACTAAAAATTTAGATAATTAAGATGATAGTTTGGTAAACTTTTAATGAATTGTGTAGCCTATTAGTTTCTGCTATTAAAAAACTTTTTTTTTTTTTTAAGAAAGAAAAAATAAAACAAGATTTAATTAAAAGGAGGTTGGTATCTGAAACAAAGGAACTATTTTTCACAAAAGATAAAGTTTTGGTCTCAGCGACTCAAACATAAACAAATTTTTTTGGTGCTGAATGCTCACAACTTTGTTCAACTTTACTAAACTCTGACACCAGCTGATATAAAGTAACAATCAACTATTAAATTATTCGATTATTTTATTACTCAATTAGTTGTCGATTAGTACATTAATTGTGGCAGCCCTATTGGGAATATGTGTTTTTAAAAAAGAGGAAAAATGTCAAGTTTTGACCCGATAATATTCACAATCTAAGTTCAAAGCAGCAGATAAGAAAACTCTGATGACCCATTGTGCCTAAATGTGGTTTTCAATTCAATTCAATTCAATTTTATTTATATAGCCAAAAATCACAAAGAATTTTGCCTCATTGGGCTTCATGCAGGTAATTTTACAGTTGCAAAAAATAGTCATGAAACATGAAAGAAAGATCACTAAAGACTAAACAGACTAAATAAACTGGATATCCCTGCTTTTTGTTTGTGCTTAGCAAGTGATTTGTGTGTAATTTTTAAAGATTTATGTGTGGGGTTAGTTTCAAGTTGTTGTAAGTTTAAGTTATGCATGTGTAAAGTGTTTTGTATTTTTTTATTTTATAATTTTTATACATGTCAATACAACATTGCAACTCAGTTATGCACAAAATGGAATGAGTTGCAAATCAAGAACTTTGCTTAACAAATCCAAAGTTGCGCACACATCGGGTGAATTTATTTTCTCTCCATAGACCCAAAAAGGAATACTTTAATCCCCCCTTATTTCTGAGGGTTTGGGACCACAGACATCCACGGATACTTTGAATACCTCGGATACCCGATGATGACTACACTCAGCGTTTATCTTCTTTAGCATATCAGGATTTTTCTGTGACTACCTCTAAGTCAGCTTATGCCATTTCTCCATGCAGGGGGCATAGAGGTGTGTGTGTGTGTGGGGGGGATTTTTGCGACACACCAGTAGTCACATGACTGAAATAAAAATCTGCAAATATGTGACATCGCAATAAAGAAATCCAAATACGCGGGGGAAAACTGCATGGCAGGTTCTGAAGATAGATATATTTGAGTATTTAGACATGCATTAACGGGCAAAATGATAGAAGGTAGACTTTTTGAGAGAGCAGAGAAAACAAGGATAGAGTTGAAACCCTCATTATGAAGAGAAACTAGTGCATGTACACGCATGCACTCACAAGCAGAGTCACTGTGGCCCCAACAAATGAAGCTAACCAAATGATTCACTACTCTGCCAGCACACTGAACCACTCTCTTTGCTGACAAGCCAACTAACTAGCTGTGAAACTTACACAAACACAGGGCCTCTTAGCTGCTGCATGCTGTTACTCTGAGTGAATATGCAGTCAAGGAGAGAGGAGGTACGAAGGGACACGGAAGACCAAAGGAAGAGGGGGATAATGAGGAAGAGGAGCGGTGAAGAGAGTGAGGAAAGGTATGTGGGTGGGGTGATGGATGGAAAGAGGGAAAAGGGCGAGCGAGGGAGAAATTGAATGAGGGATGGAGAAGAAAGAGAGACAGGAGTGTAAATTTGCATAGGGGTGAAATTGAAGTAGCTTTGAAAGGCAATTCAGCTAAATCAATTTGAAGTCCTCTATTGAAGGACTTGGAGAACATCTAAATAACTCAGTCAGAGGTTCACACACACACTTGGAAATGGACCATCTGAATATGCTAAATTTAGCACACCCACTTCTCACATGTGCAAATTAGTATAAAGTGTAATAAACTTCCGGTAATGGATCACATTCATGCACATTTTGGTATTCATAAGTCTTTGTAAATATACACATAAATGTCATATTAAGATACCAACGAGCCTTTAAAGAGGACAATATGTGAATCCAACTGAAACCTCTGACTAATCTAAAATCTATTTACATCTTCCTAATGATGCCACATAAAAACTACCAATTTTATTTAAGTCTTACGTTCCTTCTACTGATTCATTTATTGGCCAATGAACAATCTTAATTTCCTGGTGAGGGCATCCACTTTCAACGTTAAGTCGATGTACAGATCCGATCAGAGGTCTTCGGGTCCGATTGAGACATCGGGGATGGTGTGTTAGTTTGGCAGCAAAGTTATTTGTGCATCCCGGCGTGATTTGGGTGTTGTAACATGCCCTAAATTTGGTGGGGACAACGCATCACGAAAACCAGTGAAAATCAGTGACTCAATCAGTGGATGGAGTCCAAAACAAACATGGAGGATCTAATCGTTTCTCTTCATGAACTTTTATGATGTTTTTCTTATTTTCGTCAAGCCAAAAATAAAAATGTTTTCTAATTTTATTCTAAATTTTATTTTTCCCCTCTCGGACTAATGTGGGACATCAAACCGTCAGATTGAGTCACTGAGATTGAAAAACCACAGAAAGCAGATTCACGCAGCTCCTGCAGCAGAAGTGAAGCCCGCTGAAGTAAGAGAGTCTCAGAATGATCTCATGAACCCAGATATGGAGGCGGGATTTGTAGCTTTTGTTAAACTCTTTAAAATAAATAAATCCAAACTCTAAAGAGCAAGTAATTTTTGTAAATAATAACATGTTTAAAATAGCTCACATGGTTCTTTAAAGATAAAAAAAAAACAACTCTGAACTAAATTTGCTTAATTTAGGCTTTGTTTGTTTGTTTTTTAGGCTGATTTGGAGTTTAGCTAATATTTCAGCTACATGCTAGCTGTTTTGGTTAATTTACGATTCTTTCAGTTTTTTCAGGATATTTTCAAGTTCAGCTAATTTTTCAGCTACGTGCTAGCTGTTTTGGCTAACCTGAGTTTTTTTTTTTCTTTTTTAAGACTAATTTGGCATTTAGCTAATATTTTTAGCTGGCTATTAGCTTTCTGAATTTTCAGGTATTAACTTCAGCATTTTCCGCTTTCATCTTCAGAGTTTTTAGCTATCAATTTCAGCATCTTCAGCTCTCAGCACTAGCATCTTCAGTGGTCAAATTCAGCTTGCAGCATTCACACTAGCATTTTTGCAGGTAATGCTATAAATCTAGTTCATAATTATATTAAAAAAAAAAAAAGTTTTAGTGTTTAATAAATGTTTATCCTGTCGGCCCGCAACCTAGGGTGTGTTTTGGATTTTGGCCCCTTGTGCGATTGAGTTTGACACCACCTACACGGGGACGATTTCATCAGTGCACCTCCCCCATGTGAACAACTGACTAGTCCAAGCAACAAACTCCATTGTAGGACTTTCTCTGCGTTCTGTATGAGGAACTGTGTGGATCCACAGAAAACACGAACCTTCTGATTCTCCGGTGTTGCTTTGCTGCATCTTTTACTGAGGAATCGTTAAATTTTTTTTATTGGATTAAGCAGTAAAAGGTCGGACTGAGATGGTGTCTATTGATTTTATATTTGGCACGCTGCACTGTGGCCACTTAGTCATAGAATATACCTTAGTCTCCCAGTTTCTCCCTCACACGCCGTCATCTTCTGCTTTTGAGTTCCTTTCCTTTTGTTCTCATTGTTTTTGTTTTTACAGCTTCTCTTAAATGTGATTTGACAGCAAACTTTATACATCTAAAAATAAAAAGTATTTACTTTAATAATTTCCATTATATATGAATTCACTGTGGTTTTAATTTATACTTCCCTGCAGATTTATTTCTGTTTGTTTCTACTTTCCTCACATGTTTTCACATCTATTCTGCACCTTCCTTTCTGTCTGATTTCTCTGGTCCCTCATTTTGATGCTATAATTATTCATCTTTCTTCTTCTGCTTCTTTTTGCTCATATTGGGGAACACTGTGTGCTCCTAATATTTTTCTTCTAATTTTTCTCTGTCCTCCTTTTCTCTTCCAATTTTAAAGATCCCTATTTTCTGCTTTTCCATGGCAGTGTATTTCCATTATTCACTTTTTTGTTTCCTTTTTTTATTTCATTCTCCTTATTTTTACTCTCACCACACTGTAAATTAAGATTAAGGTTGTGCAGAAACTGTAAAATTGCTCATTGATGCATGTAGGTGTCAGCCTGAGTCACTTTTCTTTTTCTCAGAAAAATTCAAAATCTGCAAAATATTTTGTGACAAAATATGAAACAAGCTGTCCCCGTTATTAAGGTGCATCTTGCTAGTTGGACCCCCCTTTTCGCCTTAAGAACTGCCTTACTCCTTGGTGGCAAGTTTTGTGCAGTTCAAAAATTCTATCCGCGTGTAACACTGGATGTTTTCTCTTTTTTTCCTGACCCTTCTCTGTAAACCTTAGACATGGTTGTGGGTGAAAATCCCAACAGTTTGACAAAACAATCATTCTCTTCCCCTTCTCATAATCTGATTCGAGCAGAAAATTGACACGTCTAGATCCTTGTTTGCATCGAGTTGCTGCCATGTGATTGGCTGATTAGAAATATAGGTCAAGAAGCAGCTGGACAGGTGTAACTAATGAAGTGGCCAATGAGTGAAGATTAATTTAAATATTTGTAATATACCGGTCACTGTTTGTGAGTAAACCTCATCAGGTTAATCTGAACGTCACAAATTCCCTTTGGCAGTGTGAAACGTCCTTAAAGTCCTTCTCGTGAATCAACTTTAAAGCAAACAAACATTTGGTCTTTTCTGTTGTTTATTTCCTCATGACAATGTTCTGATAAGTACAATTTATATTAGCAGTCTAGGGACTTGGAGCTCATGCAAGAATAGGCAAGACAAAGTCCTTGTTGAGATTCATATTTGAATAAATGAGGCAGGGACTGATAACTTGAATTGTGTAGTGGACTCTGACTAAATCTCTGACATAGTGAGTAATGTGTTCAAAATTGTGAGTGGTTAAACGCATAATAGCAGAATAGCAGCGTGTAGGTTACACCGAGTAAAATTTTCAAAAGATTGAAACCTGCCTTGTACATAACTGGAGTTGTAATTTTACATTTTTGTATTTCTGTAAACCTTAGAATGGTTGTGGGTGAAAATCCCAACAGTTCTGAAATCCACAAACCGCAAAGTCATTCAATCTTCCCTTCTGACGTCGAATTTCAATGCAGGCAGACTTATTGATTTAAGCGTACGTCTAGATCCTTGTTTCATCGAGTTGCTGCATGTGATTGGTATTTTTAAAATATAGGTCAAGAAACAGATGCACAGTGTAACTCAATGAATTCAAATGATGAAGTTAAAATAATATTGTAATTTTCCTTCCACTGTTTGTTTGAAGTAAACCTCTTCATGGAGTGTTTTCTGACACAAATTCCCTTTTTAGTTGTCAAACGTCCTTTAGCTCTCTGTGCAGTTTGAATCCAACTTGCAAACAAAACAAAATTATTTGGTCTTTTTTCTGTTTATTTTCCTCATTTGTACAATGTTGCACATAATTTAAGTTTTAGTAAAGGACTGGGGCTGTGCAGAAAGGTGCAAATCCGCAAAAAAAATCAGATGGATGAACAGTTTTAAACAGCTGAGGCAAGAGAGATAAACAGAAGCACAGACTGCAAGTCCTCAATGTAAAAGTGGCCATAACATTGAGCCGAATGAATGTAGTCGATAAATCTGTGAAATGTTGTTTAGTATTGAGAACGAGCAAGAAGGTTCTGAAGTCCACCTAAAGCACAATACAAAAGAAAATTAATTAAAGGAGCCGATGATTAAAAAACTCCAATAACACTAAGTGAGTGTCTGTATTTTACACTGAATTTGTTTGATAGAAATTAAATTTATAGCTGAAGGGAGTGCTGAGATACCGTGAACTTATATTTAACTCAGTTTTTAATATTCCTTACGCTTGTATTCTGTTAAGTTGTTTTTCTAATGGACGTAGAAAGAATGTTCAATGAGATGCAAGTATTTCTGCACAGTTATTCTTATTAA